>VXAY01004091.1:584365-730362 GCA_013399855.1 Oxyruncus cristatus
GGCGCTCGCCCCGAGACACAGCGCGCAGGCGCCGCCGCGTGAGCCGCGCAGGCGCGGGCACCACGCCGGGTGAGGGGCCGGGGAGCAGCGGCCACGGGGCGGCGCCTCCCGCGGTGGGGACAGTGTTGCCCTTCCCTGCTGAGCCCTCAGCCGTCCCTCACAGGGTAGCAGTTACAGAACACCCTGAGTTGGAAGGACCCGCAAGGACCGTCGAGTCCAACTATTGGCCCTGCATAGGACCATCCAGAAGAGTCACACCATTTGCCTGAGAGCACTGTCCAAAGGCTTCTTGAACTCTGTCAGGCTTGGTGCTGTGACCACTTCCCTGGGGAGCCTGTTCCAGTGCCCAACCAGCCTCTGGGTGAAGAACCTTTTTCTGATATCCAGCCGGAATCTCCCCTGACACGATTTCAGGCCGTTCCCTGGGGTCCTGTCACTGGTCACCACAGATCAGTGCCTGCCCTCCTCTTGTCCTCATGAGGAAGTTGTAACTGCTATGGGGTCTGCCCTCAGTCTCCTGCAGGCTGAACAGACCAAGTGACCTCAACCGCTCCTCGTACGGCTTCCCCTCAAGGCCCTTCACCATCTTCGTTGCCCTCCTTTGGGCACTCGCTAATAGGTTTGTATCTTTGTTACATTCTGGTGCCCAAAACTGCACACAATATTCCAGGTAAGGCCACACCAGTGCGGAGCAGAGCGGGACAATCACCTCCTTTGACTGGCTGGTGCAGCTTTGCCTCATGCCCCCCAGGACACAGTTTTCCCTCGGGGCTGCCAGGGCAGTGCTGACTGTCCACCCTGTACCCCCGGCTCTGGGGACAGCACGGCAAGCACCAGTGGGAGAGAGATGGGCAGCTTGGGGGTGTCTGTGTGTGTGGAGCTGGTGGCCTTTTCCCCCGTCCTCCATGTGCCACCTTCCCTCCCCACTTTCACACCTCTCCTCACCACGCTGCGGGCACTGCATGGGTGCAGGGAACTGCTGATCACCTGCCCTCGCTCAGCCTCACAAGACCCACTGGGTTTTTCAGTTTTCGTGGGAGGGATGCAGCAGCTGGTGCCACAGCAGGGTCTTGGGTGTGAAGTACTGAAGTCCAAAGTCGTCCTCTGATAGTGCAGCTTTCCCTTCCAAGATAAGTCATTTTTTTATTGCTATTTTTTTAGTCAGTGACCAAGGTCACTAGCACAAAGACTAAAGTTCCTCCTTTGTGACTTTGTGACCTCCCCAGTGCAAGTCTGGAAAACTAGGGTTTATAGAAATTTACTCTCTTATCTCTTGATATCACACTCCATGATTAGCAATGTGAACTTATCTGTGACACAGGCAGGAAAAATCAGTATTTTGTAAGTTTGGGTCAGACAGAAGCTAGTCTGGCAGGTGTTTCTAAGTGCAAGATGGATGAGAAAGTACACTTGCATAAATGTATCCATTCCAAACCAAAATGGCCAATTACCTGGGTGCTGAAATTACACCCACATTGTTTTTATCCTTCTTTGCAGAAAGAGACTTTCTTTGCTGTGCTTAAATTTAGTGAATACAAAGGCTGATACCAACAACCTGGTCTTGCTTCCTGACAGCTAGGACAGTGCTACAGCTACTCTGGTGAAAAATTTAAGTATCAGACTGCCTCCCCTTCCCTTGCTAGCATACAAAAGAATGGGACCAGACACTACTTTTAGTGGCAGCCCCTCTTCTCTGTAAAGCAAAACATCTGTGAATCAAGTAGCAATATTTCTGTACATGCCTTGTGGGAATTGCTACCACCGCCTCAAGAAATACTCTGTATCAAAAACCTCTTAAGACACAGTGAGGATTTTGAAAGTGAGGACTGCCTAATGCCAGAAGGCTTCTGAAATCTGTCAGGTGTGAACTGGGTCCTTAGGCTGATTGCCAGCCCCTCTGTCTTACTGAGCGCGGCTGGACACTCAGCGGTGTTTGAAGCGGACATGTGTTTTCTTACAATGCACATCTCCAAAACAGCATGATCTACACAGCCTAGAAATCCTTAAGGACTTCGGGGGAAGTCAGCACAGCATGACTGGGGAACAGCATGTTCTCCAATGTGTTTACAGGTTATTTGTGAAATTTGGACTCCAGAAATGCAAACAGCCTCACTAAAAGGAAATTGCAGATAGCAGTTTCAACACGTTTGTTCTGTGTTTCAGGTGTGCACAAGACACTGCATTCCAGATGAAAACAATTACTAATGTGAGGTTATTTACCAGGCACAATTCTTTGGGCAGGGGTTCATGTTGGAGTGGTTAAATCCTTTCCCTTAGTCATATATAATCAATTTGATCAAGAGGCAATGAATCTTTTTATGGATTCCCTGAAAACTTGTCATAGACAAGGCTAACTCCTACCTCCAAATACTATTTCTGAGGAGCAGAGAGCCAAGTCCTTTGTGAAACACCCTCTCCATTTCTCGAAAGCTAGACTCCCATTTCCTGGCCCCTGTGTCTGAATAATAGTGTAGCAGGGCTGTGTGCTCCCTGCAGGTTTTGGCCCCATGCACAAAAAGCTAGAATTCTTTTGAATCTTCTTTCGAGCACTCAGTTGCTCCTGACCTTGCTCAGTGCTGGCACCGATAATTTGTTTCCTGTAACAAATGCTTCTATAAGTATCCAGTAGCTAGCTATTAATTTTGAAACTCAAGGTGTAAGTAGCTAAACCAACTTTACAGAAACACAGCTATAAGTGTACAAAAGAAAATTAGCAGAATGAAACTGCACTTCAACTGCTCAGTAGAGAAGTAATACGTTTGAACATCAGTAATGAAGCAATATGACATCTGCAGTTTGACTTCAGCAGCAGCTTTATGGTGCCCACGTTGTGATCTGCACTGCAACCTCATTTTCCTGCAGAATTGGATTGGAAATCAGCAGGGCTGTAAGTCTGCCTGCCTGCCCTGTAATGGCAGATGAGGTCTTGTGATGGGTTATAGTTAGTTTGATTCACACAGAGGATGTGGCATCGCTGATTCAGCCTGCTAAAAATGGCCAGGGGAGCGTAGAAACCACAGTGAACAGGACTACATGGATGAGTTGTACATGCTAATCAGAGCTCATATTTACTTACCAGCCTACCTACCCTCTAAACATCTTTCTTGGGGTTTTTTTGGTTAGATTTTTTTTTTTTTTTTAATTCCTGGTAGCATACTATCATCAGCACGATAGGCACTCTTCAGCCAACAATTTCAGCAGAGGGGCCAGTTGGTGATTTGCTTTCCCCTTGCCTCACAGCTTGCTGCAGTGCAGTATTCAATAACCTGTGCTGCTGGGGCCTGTTCCTCTCTCTTACGAAAACAGGTTGAGGCAACTGCTTTGTAATTTACTCCAGGATGATAAAGTTACTGATGCTGAACAAGAATTGTACTTTTAATAAAGTAACTGGCCTAAAATTCCTGAGATCTTTGCTTTGGTTTCCCAGAAGTTGTTAGATAAAAGGTGAAGTGGCTACCACACTGACATACTGTAAGAGATACAGAATTGTGGTCGTTTTACAGCCCCTTAGCTGGACACTGCTGTCGTGTCCTGCCTGTACTTTTGACTACTCAATTGTTCTTCCCTTTGACAAGCTTTCCAAATTTCTGCCCTGTCTTTTGCTTCTGACAGGGAGAAGTCCTGCAAGTCATCATCTTCACATACTGGTCCCTGAGTAAAGAGTAGTTTTTCATTGGTGTTTTTCGTCTGTAAGTCTAATTGGAATTTAAGCCCTACTCATGAACTACGATGAACAGCAGAAGTTGAAGAAGCAGGAAATAAATTATTAGAGAAAAGCTTAATGATTTATCTAAAGCATCAGAGAGAAAAGAGTTAAAATCAAGGGCAGGCCTATATTCATATTTTCTTCAATATCATTTTCATACTCAGTAAATTAGGTCCTACTTGTCTCACAGCCCTGTCTGGATGTGGCAAGCTAAACCCTTGCTTCTATCTCAGAGTGCCCTAAATCTGATTTTGCTGGGATTCTTTTTACCTCTCTTGTTCCCATACTCTACTTCTGTCCTTGAGCACCTCAGTAAGCCTGGTACAATTTACACTTTTTCAGATGCAGATGAAATTTCAGCACTGGATTTTGAATATCTGATGACCAGAAATTAAGTTAGAATCACTGATCTTTTTAATAGAGAGAATTAAAATCCTTTAGAATGGAATTAACCTTTTTCCTCTGTGTTGCAAAAAGAATGACCATGTATGTATATAACATGTTGGAAATACTAATTAAAATCATCAAGACATCTCCCAATCTTTTTCAGTCTCAGACACGAACCTGCGGAATCTGCTCCTGTAATTATGAATTCCTTTTTGAGGATTTGCCATTCTAGTTCAATATCAGATGCAGCCCCATTGTTGGTTATGAAAGGGTGTTACAATCCAGGGTACAGCCATGTTTTCCAAACCATCAGAGGGGTCATCTATGTGAATGGCTTCCAGTAATGGCTACTGCATATATAAATGGGAGTATCTTCCCTTTTTGAATATGTAGTATTTGGTAAGAAAAAAATTAGGTTCACAAGTACATTTCTAAGGAAATGTACTTTTAAACTAGCTAAAGTCACTTATTTTTGTACTTTGTGCCTCACACTGCATCTCTGATTTTGCAACAATGAAGGTGCCTGTCTATTGTGTCTTGTCACTTAAATATTTATGAGTGGTAAGCTCTTCATCGCTTATCATCATGCATTTTCCATACAGCACAGCAACTAAGCAAGACTACAAAGCCAAGCTAATCTTCAGAGCTGGCTCTCCACATTTTCCGATTAATATGCATTGTCATTATAAGGGCTAAACCCTGCTGGAGGACACACACATGAAATGACTATCAAAATGATTTGTCTGTTCTGTCAATAGACAAGGAGTATGTATACATATCCTGGTAAAACAGAACAGGCTCAATGAGCCTCTTCATCCAAAGTATTCCAAGGGTACTGAAAATAAGTCTTTTGACCCTTTCCTTTGATTAAAGAGAGTTACAGTAGTAACAATTAGAAGAATAACTGCTGGGTTTTTTGCAGTGGACCTTATTCCAGGATCAACGACACCTTCCTCTCACAATCTTTCTGTTTTCCCTGCCTTTTCTTCACAGGAAGCCCTTAGTTTATGGTGAGCTATCAGATGGAAGGTGACATCCTTCAGTCCTGGTCTTTTGAGCAGTGGTTTGTGACTGCTCTCATCTAGTCTGTAACACAGGCTGTGCTGTGGCACTTCTGCACAGAGAAATCACAGAGATGGCTGGGTCAGAGCAGGCAAAGTTCTTGGAAATTCAATAAGGAGAGTGAAAAATGAGACAGAGCAAGTAAGAGCCATTACATATATTTTTTCATATTTTGCTTTGATAGTATTGATTTTTATCCACATTTGTTGTTGTTCTGGACCAAATGTATAATCAGTCATATAATGGGATAAGAATATGTGTACACAGAGTTATTTTTACTGAAGCATATAAAGGTGTATAATTTTTGATACTTAAAGAATGCTAAATAACAGAGCTTTTTTTGTATTGGGACTTTTTTAACCAGACTGTGCTAATGGGCAAACATATGCACACAGTTCCGGAGAAAACAAAGGAATACACAAGTATTAAATACTAACAGCTGCTCTGTTCAGGCAGCAGTCACATGCTGGCCTGTTTTATAAGAACTAATTGCAAAGACTTCCATACAAAATAATCACGCTACTTTAAATTTTTAAGAATTTTTAAGAACCAATTCAAAATGTTTTACTTTCAGAGGAATGACTTCCTACAGAGTTCAGATCTACATTTATAAAAATACCTGTTTTGTATTGTCACACAGCATGAAATGTAAAGCCCAGACTGGTTGCCAGAAATCCACCAGTTCTGGCCCAGCCCTTTCTGATGAGTCAGAACAAATTCATCTAGATCATAAAAGGCAAATCTTTGTCGAATGTCCTCAAAATACTTTGAATATGGGGAGTCTGCAGGTTAAATTTCCCTTGTGTTCTTGCTCCAATGAACAATGGAAACAATTAAATGCATCTTTGATATAGAAGCAGGGGGGTAATAGCAAATTAAAACACGTGAGCTTAATGGTTTGTGTATGGGGGGCGAGGTAGGCTGTCTTGCCCAAACTGCAGCATATAAACATATTTGTCCCACTTGATACCCTTGTTTCTACATTTGTAGTGGGTTGACCCTGGCCGGATGCCAGGTGCCCACTAAAGCCACTCTCACTCTCCCTCTGCAAGTGGACAGAGGAGAGAAAAAACAGCTAAGGATTCATGAGCTGAGGTAAGAGCTGGGAGAGGTCACTTACTGATTACCTTCACGGGCAAAACAGACTCAGAGTGGGAATAGTACTTAAATTTATTACTAACAGGATAAGAGCCAAGGAGTGAGAAATAAAACCATCTTAAAAACACCTTCCCCCCACCCCTTCCTCCTTCCATGTTCTCCCTCCTCCCCCCCAGCGGTGCAGGGGGATGGGGAATGGGGGTTATGGTCAGTTGTTGTTTCTGCCTCTGCTCAGGAGAGAAGTCCTTCCTCTGCTCCTGTGGGGTCCCTCCCACAGGAGACAGTCCTTGATGGACCTTTCCAGCGTGAGTTCAATCCTCGGACAACAGTTCTTCCCAGACTGCTGTCCCGTGGGTCATTCCTCTATGGGGTGTAGTCCTTCACCAATGAGCTGTACTGGCATTGGTCCCCCCTAGGGGCCACAAGTCCTACCTGGGAAAAATCTGCTCCAGCGTGGGCTTTCCTCTCCCTGGGCTGCACATGTCCGGCAGGACCCTGCTGCATCTTGGGCCTCCCACTGGGTCACAGCCTCCTTCATGCATCCACCTGCTCCAGCATGGGCTCCTCCATGGGCTGCAGGGGGATCTCTGCACCCCGATGGTCCTCCATGGGCTGCAGGGCCACAGCTGCTCCACCATGGTCTGCACCACGGGCTGCAGGGCCACAGCTCCGGCACCTGGAGCACCTCCTGCCCCTCCTTCTGTACTGACCTTGGTGTCTACCATGTTTCCATGTTCTCACTCCACTCTTCCCTGGCTGGAATTCTTTCTGCACCAGAACCTTCTCTTCTTAAACATGTTATCACAGAGATGTTACTATCACTCCTGACTGGCTCAGCCTTGGCCAGCAGCAGGAAGTCTGTCCTGGAGCCGGCTGGCATTGGCTCCAAGGGACAGGGGAAGCTTCTAGCAGTTTCTAACAGAAGCCACCCCTGTAGCCCCCCACCCCACTACCCAAAACCAGCCACAGAAACCCACTACATGAGATCTTTATTAGGGCTCTATTAGTCTTTCAATTTTTACAACAAATAGCAACCTATTCACTTTGCCCTTTCACAACCATACCCCATAATTTTGTGCATTAACATATGCTACATCAAGTCACTCACGACTGCCTCAAACGAAAGCCTCTTGACTTTCTGCCACTGGAATAGGCCACGCAGGGTAAGTTCATTTGAGCAGCTCTATCAGCAGTGTACATGCCTAGAAAGACACTGAACTTCTTCCCTTGCACATACACCTACTTATCTACTGATGTCTTTGTCCCCAGTTATTTCAGTTCCTTATGTTTTGGGAGTTTAATCATGTCTTTCTGGAACATAGTGCTCTGTTCTTTACAAAACTCTTCTCTGAGGCTTGCACACATAGACATGGCAACTGGCTTTTAAAAGAAGCAGTGTGATCTGCAGCATATATCACAAGTCGGAAAAAAGGCCTAAAAAACATATTGAGAGACAGATGCTACCTCAGATATCAAAGTTTTTATTTCTGGATACTAGCTTTTCATCTGTGAAACATGTGCTTTGGTCTGACAACTCTGATGCTCACTCAAGAAAATAACTAGTTGTACCATTTAATTTAGAAAACCATTTAATTTGTGAGAAAAGTCATCATGTTTATTTGCATAAAACTAGAGTGAAGGGTTCATTTTCTATTAAAGGTGTATTTGGGCAGGATGTGTATTTATATACACTGTTACAGCATTATCTGGGGGCAACAGCTAAATAGAGCCATGTGCTTAAATAATCTTCATTTTAGTATATGCTTTAATTATTTGTTTTATAGTCATAATTTATATGAATGGGCTGTCAGTTGATATGAATAGAAGATTCTCTACATTTTGACGTGTAAAACTGTAAAGCAGACATAAAAAGGATACTTTTGTCATTTGGTGAGATTATATTCTGTAGCCAATATTGAATTTAAAGAGAATTTAAGAAACTGGAAGCTGATGCTTGACCAACTGCATTTTGAGTTGACAGTCCCATAATTAGGCAAAAACAGGAATGTATGTGTTTATCTCTTGGTACTTAATGAAATAATCAGCATGCAGTTGAGTCTGTTCTCTAAAATAAGAAGTGATTTCTCCTTTTTGCTTATCATTAGGTTTTCCATTCTTCCACTTACTCCTGGAAACTTGGGCCATTTATTTGGAATATGTGCTCTGTAGGAATTGGTTTATGAAATGTTCCTGTTTGGGCATTTGTTAATCAAGGTATGTGAATTAGGAAACACTGTTCAGAATTTCAGATTCCTCGAAGGACTACCAGTTCCCACTATGGGAAGTGGCAGCTTTGCAAGCAAAACACTGCATTGCAGATAAAGGGAGATTTGGATTCTGAAAACACTCTTGCCCTTAAACAGCACAATGCCTTTTAAAACCATGTATTGGGTGACTTACTCTGCACTGATTCACAATTAACTGTTCTACCAACACGTTTTGTGAGGGTGAGAGCTACGTATCAGGCAAGCATCTTAAACTGACTTGTTTAATTTTTATGCATGGCAATAACCAGGAGAACACAGTGAGAAAACCTGGGCTTTTACTGCAGGCCATTTCTTCAGAGTTCATCTTCCAGGCATATCATAAGGAGAAATCACCTTTCATTTTCTCACTGCACTTTCCCATTTTTCATTTCATTAGCATTTTTTCTCAAATGTTTTTTTTTCCTACTGCAAGTCATCCAGCAGGCATTCTTCTCTTTTTCTTTTCATTCCTTTCATTTTAGTAGCTCTTGCACTTACCTATTTTTAGAGGGGTTGTAAGTACACAAGCACACATAAATACACCTTCTATCTCACATGTCTTTATTTTATATGCCTTTCACATGGGGTTCAGCCTACGTTTTCTTCTTAGGTTCTCAAGCTTCAAATCGTACAAAGCACAGAAAAAAGTAGTTCATCCCATGGAGATGCCAGAAGCTAACCACGCTGTGTTTGGATATCTCATTACTGAAAAGGATGAGTGACAAAAGCATTTATAATGACAGATTTTCCCTGTAATTGGAAGCTAGAGATAATTTCCTGTGGCTTGTTCCTCTCTTCACTGAGGCCTACTGACAATACCACACAATGGTATTTCTATAGCTAGGTTGTAAGGTGGTCTAATTATTCCTGAGGACTAAAGTATAATCAAGTGCTGCATCCATCTTCAGGGAATTACTTCACTAAGCTTCTTGCTTGGAGCCCAGAGCTGGCTTGACTGCTGCCATGTCCTCTCAAGGCATATGTTTAAGATGGTGTGTGGGTGTGTTTTTGTCTGGGGGTAACTAACCCTTCTCCACTGATTACAGAAGAATAGCCTAGAGTAGACCAATTTTTGTAGAACTGAAGTTGTGAGATGTGTAACCACGCTACTCCACAAGTGACACAGGTCTGACTGAAGTCATGTAGGTGTTACATCAAAAGTACCAGTGCTACTGGCCAGTTTGGTATGCACACAAGTCTGTCTAGTCATTCCATTTCTTAAAATCAAGTAGATCCACGCATTGTCTAACTTTCTTTGGGTCCCAAAAGAAAAGTAATGAATTAGCCTACCCTAACAGTGAAAGCCTTAACATTTTTGTCTGGATTTGGTGATGGAATGTGCTCCTATAAGCACAGCTATGCCTGAAATGCAGATGCATGTGACAGTGTTACAGTGCTTGTTGGTGCCAGCCAGGGTTGGTTTGTGCATTGCTGTTACAGGGTATTTACAAAAAACCTACATTGGTATTGCCCACTGAAACACAGAAGACTTCACTTTACCTACATAAAAGCAAACTTTAGTTTTCCAACAGGTCTCTGGACCTTAATAAGGTTCTGAAAACTGCAATTCTGTTTTCAAATGACTACTTGATGCAAACACTTTCTGCAATTTTCTGATTCGTTATAACTGGGGATGCCTACATACTAATAACACACACAAGTAAATCCAATGGAAACATTGCAAATTTTACCCAAGACATGCACAGAAATTCCCCATCAGAGGTTATTATGTAGACTCTTACCTCAACAAAAGCCTTGATCAGGCATCTGGGTTGTACAGTGAGCAAACGCAAAGAGCCACATGGAATAATCACTGTTGTCCAGATTGTGAAGCCATTGCATTGAATCTAATCCCTGCTTGAGGCACAGTGATTCCTTTGATCACACTCCAGCCCCTTCTTCACGTTGAGCTGCCCCAGCTGAAGCCCGCCCTATTACACTCCATTTTAGCATAAAGATAAATTAAAAGATATGATGCCAGAGGCTCAAATTTAGGAATATGCAACATAGTCTTCGGTTTTCACCAAACTAGAAATTTGTTCTGCTTTGTAAATGACTCTAAACAGTGTGTCTTAGTTGCAGATCTGAGCAGCTTCTCTTTTACCTGTCTAGAAAATTTGACTCTGTCAAAGGAGAAATGAGGACACCTGTTCTAGGTGACAAAGTGCTACCTATGGCTTCATTGCCAGGAGAACAACTGAAAAGAAAGGCACAGGGTATATGCATTTACTTGATGTGGTAAGATTTTATAATATGCCCTTCATGTGCCTGCGGTGGAAACTGTAGGGCAAACGTAAAGTTCTTCATAGCTGCAGGGAGCAGAGAAGGCAGTATTTGCCTTGGGCAACTGCAGAGAGGCAAGGGTCAGCCACAGAGAATATCAGGAGTCAGAAGAGACTCTCCAGAGCTCAGTTTCTGCAAATCTGAGAGGAGGAATTAGGAACGAAATCTGCTTATAGCCCCAGCTATGCTGCGATGCAGGCACGGATGTTTTGACTTGGGTCACTGCGTCATATCTTATGCAGAAAGCAGTTTCTACTAGAAATTGATAGATCAGACGAACTTCATTCTATTCAAAGTTTGAAGGGTTTAAGCTCAGATGCACAAATGTCTTCACAAATAAAAGGGAGGCCAGTGCTCAGTGTCTCTCAGAGACACACACGTGAGAGGGCCCTCTGAGGGCAACAGAAGAATAGGCAGAAAGGGGTGTGCAAAGCTATCTTATGACTAATTGCTTTTTGCAGCTGCAGATAGACACGTGCTTAATTATCTGCTATGTGCATGCAAATTTGGTTGCTGTCACTAGAGTCCAGATGTTCCCTTCCATTATACTAAGTACAACAAAGGAAAGGAAGAGGGTCAGAGAACAAAATAAAAGGGGCCAGGAGTGGCAACTTCGTGCTGTTTTCCTTCCTGTCCTATGCTCGGCCCGGCTGACCATTTTTCTGAACTCCCCAGCAGAGACAGACTTGTGAGCTCACAGACTGAGCATCTGGTCAGAAAAGAGATGAAGCCTGAGAAAAACCGTTCCCCTCAGCTGCCCTGCCAGTGCAGCACCAGGGAAGGGGTGCAGGCAGGAGCCCAGCCCTGCAGCCCTCTCTCAGGCAGCAAAGAGGTTGGGGCACCTGGGATGCCATGCAGGCACACAGGAGCAGACCAGGAATGTACTGCACTCCTTGCTGCAACCACGCACCCTAAAATTGTTCAGTCAACCTAATAATCATCACAACTTCTAACAACTTCTCTGCTGTAGACATTTCTCTTGGCAGGGGCAAGCCCTTTCTGAGCAGTCCCAAGGCTTAATTTTCCCTACATACCTTTTCTTCTCCAACTATAAGGCCTTTTTCTTTCTATCCACCCTCTAGGCTAGCATCTGATTTTTAGGCATTTTTTTGTACTCATTAAAATAAAAAGGTACAGCATTTTTCATAGACAGTGAACTGTAACTCTTTTCTTTGATTCTTCATTTTAACTCTTTGCATCAAAGTCTTTTTCCTAAGATCTATGCATCTTGTCCCCAACATTTAAAAACAATGAGCTACACAAACACAACTAGATCCTTTTCTCCTATCTGCCCAAATCCAGGAACAATAGAGCAACGTTGTTTTCTATGGATCAGGCGCCTGGTCTTTATTTTATTTGATGGCATTCAGTGTCCCTTTGGAAGATTTATTGTCTTTATTCTATTTTAATTCAATAACAGTGACAATCATTAGTGGCATTGTGGTGTCTGTTTTGAATTAAATGTGTGGTTAGTATGTACGTCATGTTGATTCGTTTTATCTTTTGTGATTAATGCAATATACATAGTTTCCATGATTGCATGTCCTCTTAAATGGCTCGGCTTTGGGAACATTACCTTCTTTTAACCTGCCAGTATCAAGTTACAAGAATCTTAGCAAGTTACAAAACTCTCACTAAATACAACAATCAGTCCAAAATTTGGTCCTACTCTTCTGCATGAAAGGATAATGAACTTGCCAGAAGAGTCTTCTTTTCTTTCAGCCTGGTAAAGGCATAGCGGGATGACTGCAGTTACTTCTGATTTTGAGCAGCATAGTAAAGAGCTGAGCCTAGGTGGGGTCTTTGGTATCCAAGTTGGATGGCTCTGGGCTGGTGTTTTGAGACTTCCCCCCAGCACTGCCATCCCCTGGACACTCATCAGAGAGCAGAGTTTATCTGCACGGTCTCCTTGCTTCTACCCCTATTGCTGATGCAAATACTCTTTGTGTGAAGCTTCCATTTATGTATATTTGCATTAAAAGGGTTATTTTAGGTTTTCTGGAGACTGTCTTGCCCTTTATTGCATAACAAACAGATTTACTCTGCAGTTACAATTCTCTATAAACCTTGGCAATATTTTAGATTACATCTTTTATAAACTGTAATCTTATCTGCATGTCTTAATAAGGTGTATGAATCAAAGTCCTGTGAACTGGAACTTTGTGATTTTTACACTAAGCCACTGAACTTCGGATCCTGCCTACGTGTTTTCCTGGAGAACTGCTCAGAGCACTTTTAGCTTCTTTATGACTTAGGTTACTGTCACCGGGGGTATGTTACCACCTTTGATTTAACTGAGTTCAGGAAAGGGAAAGTTAGATCTTTATTACTGATCTGACACCTTGCTCTCAGGTAAATTTTACTAGTTGAAACCCTTGATTTTGCCAGAGGATTCAGTGCCTGGGTGTATTACTAGCTCTCCAGGTTTGTAGCGTCAGGCAGTTATTCTGACAGAAACTAAACAGAAGGATCTAGAATTAAGATTTATGGCAGGTGCTTTCATCTAACCATATAAGTCCTTTATTAAGTAATAAATCATGCTGATAGATTTTGGCTTATTATGTTTTTAACACATGGTTAATTAAAACTGTGTCTGCAAGAGCTGGCTGCACAGAGAATCATTTATTTCACCATACTTCACCATGTTTTTCTTTATTTTGTCTTCAGGCTCCAAAGAGGAGATCTGAACAGTTCTTTCTGGATTGAAATTCTAACCATCTCCATCCATATTAATCTATAAATTACTGGCATACCTATGAATTTAATTATTCATTCTTACCAGTGCATAGTCCTCCTGTGACAGGAATCTTAGACACAGGCTCCCACACAATGGAGAAATCTGTTGTTGTTCCCAGTTTAAATATAACTGAACAGAGACAAAAGATCATGATGCCAACTATCTCTCTTTTTGTTCTGTGGGAAAATGCAGCAGTGCTCGATCTTTCTCAACGAGCAAGTGACACCTTAACAAAGAAACTGTTTCTCATGGAACATTTCACATATGCTTCACATTTGGAACAACCAATAGGGAACACAGCAACTGGCTGAGGTGCAAAGTAACGGTAGAAGTATATTCGAAAAAGATCTGATGCTATCAGCTGCAAAACAGGAGACATGGTACAATATGAACAACAGGTCATAATTTGCTTTCACTGCTATAGAGGATCCCCAAAATCTGACAGACAGAACATAAAGACTCATTGGTATTTTTGCTTGTAATTCTTTATTCTTTATATTTGGAGGATGCTTCACTGCAGCTCAGGCAATGACCAGCCCCTTGAAATTTTAAGATGTCTGGGCAAGCTGCACAAAGGATGTTTATGTTTCTGCCTTGCAGTCTTAATGCCTCCAGTGAAGCTATAATATTGGTTTATGGCATCATCCCCTTTAACATAAAATAGTTCCTTTTTGCCAGGGTTATCAATTTAATGTATTTTTAGAAAATGCAGACAGATGTACAGAAGGCTGGACCATTGTGCCCTGAATTTCCTTACATCATTAGAGAAAGATGCAGGAGGTTTTTTTTTTTTTTTAAATGAGGAAACCACAAAGAGAATGTTAAGAGGCAAAAAGCATGACAAGAGTTCATGACAGAGCCAAATGCATTTATAGTGTTTTCACCAAGGCTGCATTTTCTGGGATATTTTATAAGAGGCAGAAAGGAAGAAGAGGAAAGAAAATACCCCAAATAATCCACAGAGGACTCATGAAGAGGCAAAGAGGAGGGAGAGCTAAAATGAAATGGTTCACAGGTGACTCCAAAGAAGTGGTTACAAAACCAGAGAAAGTTAACTCACCCAATTTATGTTGCTGCTGACAGAGTGAAAGGTCAGTGGCTCTGAGTTTTACATGAAAGCTTCGCAGTAACAAAAGCACAGACCCTCAGGTCAGATACACAAAGACTGTTAAAGTTTTAATTGTTATTAGAAACTTAAGTTACAGTACCATTTATTAGCAGTGGAAAGGAAATATGTTTTCTTTTTGTATATATATGCGCTTTTTCCCCCAGTGAATGTGTATTTCCCTCTACAGTGCCATGTGATCTATTTCATTTTATTTGCCATCAGTTCTCAGTGTTAGGCTGTCTTTCAGCTCTCATTAATCTGTCTGTGTTTTGTAGTTATAATAAATGGAAACTCACAGACCTTGGTGTCATCCACCTCAGATAAAATGATCCTATTAAATCTAATCCAAATTAACTGGATGAGAACCCTTTGCCCTTGATACTTATACGGACAAGAGAGAGATTTGACTCTAACAATACCAATGTGGTTTAGCCTAGAGAGGAAATTTGCTGTCCTTCTGTAATTGATTTAGGATTCAGATGAGCTCTTAAACACACTGTTAAAGAATGTAGGATTTTTAGCCATGCACCCTCAGTGTACAATATTTGACCTTCTTCCATTAACTTTTTCAAAACCTTCATGAGTTACAAACCAGATAGCAAGAATTTGCCAACAGACACTAAGATTTCCTTGGTTATTACTTCTAATTTTAAGGTGAATGAAGCAAAATGCAAGCTGTATTACCTCTGCACCCTTGAACACAAGCAATGAGTAATAGTGTAAGCTCAGGAAGGATGACTGGAACCACATTTTTTTTACCATTGAAAATATTAATTACAGGCTTGAATAACAAATAGCATAATGACTATAGAATAAAATGTCACAGGGAAAGCCTCTCCTGTGGGAGTATTTTATTCTAACATGGGAATTGATAGATTTGGGGGTCCACCCGAAATGCTATAACCAAAGGAGACAAATAATTCATGCAAGTTATTGTCAAATAGCAACACTGATGATGAAAGCCTTGGAACTACTACTTCTAACAATTAAAAAACCCCATGACAGTGTTTACCTAAGACTAACATTGCTATTCATTCTTATAATATTATTCTCATCATACTTTATTTTAATATAAGATTTAGTCACTCTGGTCTGCTATAAAATGTATTGGGAGAATCATTTTTTTTGCCTTTAACACGGATTTTTTCTGGTGAACCTAAGAGGAGAAATCTTTAAAATTGAAATTATGTTTACCATTCATGACTGAAATACCTGAAAATTCAGGCTCTTGTTTACCAGAAGTTGTTTCCCACGTGAAAAAAAAAAATCAGAATAATCTAAGCACAGAACAGAAAACACAGGAAATACAATTCACTGTCCACATGGATTTCCTGAGTAATAAAAAGTCTTCATCAACTGAAACAGGAGAACTTCTTTCCTCATGTAAAGATCATCCACTGGCTCTTCAGGATCAAAAAGGTTTTTACTAAGTGTTCATCAGCCTTATATAGGTTTTTATCTATGTTAAAGTACAAAACCTGAAACTCTAGTTGGCTTTTATTGGTTATCCCAACAATGTGTGACAGCAATACAATGTGTGGAAGCAATACAACTGAAAAAAACATGGGGGGAAAAAACTACCACAAAGAACTTTAAAACCAAAGAGACTTTCTTAATTCTTTCTTATGCATTAGTATTGTATTGGAATTAATACTTACTGATCATTATATCTTACATTTACTCAAGTCTTTATACATTTTTTATTTCTTCTTGTCAGCATTAAAACCACTTCTGATAAAATAAAATCAGATGGAAGGGAATCGAAATCCAGGACTGGCTCCAGATTGTGATGCAAAAATCTTTGCCATGACTGCTTTTTGTGAGGGGGGAAGGGAAGGAGGAAAGGCTTTTTTTGTGATTAGAGAAAATCTGCTTCAGAGAGCAGAGAGCAGCCTGCAGAGAGCAGTCTGATGGGCATGAGATATGGAATGTTACTAGAGAATTGCATGATAAAATTTAACTGTTCTTCCTTTCTCCTTGTGGAAACTTTTAATGTCAACTGAGGCCAGTAAATCAATTGGGTATTTCCACAGTTTCGGTCACATGATTTTTTCAGAATCTATTTCAAAGACAGGGAGCTTTCCAAGTAGAGAGGATTCAGTCATTACTATCGAAAAAGGTGATTTCCGAGCCCCATCACCTCTAGGCCAATGGCTGTTTCTGTCCCATGCGGCAGGTTGCCGTACAGGAGATTATGGTTCTGCAGAGCATCTCCAGAGAGAAGGCTCTGCCATTACATGCCAGTCCTCTGCTCCCTCAGAGGCCTCAACTCCGGCATGTTTTCACAACATCCCATTCCCTGCAAAACTAGCTTTTCAGCTCAGAAACCTCTGCATGGAGAGACATTCGCCTGTAGAGTTGCCATAAGAGAAAGCAACCCAAGATTTGGTGTGAACAGGTTTCTGACACTTTTGCTGCCCTGAGAAGCTGCAAAGGACCCGCAAAGCTGCAAAAATTTGAAAAGGGATTAATGACCAAAGCCATATGGCTGTGTATCTGGCATCTTCTGTTAATCCAGTTTGCACCTCATTTCAAACACGCTAAGGGCACACTGCTGCATGTTGAGCAAGAAGGCAGTTGAAAGAAGGAGCATTAGGTGGGAAGGAGGATTTGTTTGCATGTCTGTCTACATCGAGGACCAGCCTTAGAAAAGGTTTTAATTTTTAAAAAAAGGATTGGCAACAGGGCATTGGGGAAAAGAATATTAACTATCAAAATGCTGATTCTGAATGACAGTGGAAGAAGCCACATCAAGTCTATTCAGTCCAGCCCCCTACTCAGGAGAATAAAGCAAATTGGGTTCCCTGCCCTTCACCGTGGGTCACAATCAGGTACAAAGTAAAGATCCGAACGTCAAAGAAAACAGTTTTGCTGG
Organism: Oxyruncus cristatus; assembly: GCA_013399855.1. Classification (NCBI taxonomy): domain Eukaryota; kingdom Metazoa; phylum Chordata; class Aves; order Passeriformes; family Cotingidae; genus Oxyruncus; species Oxyruncus cristatus. The sequence continues at coordinate 601,868 of VXAY01004091.1, forward strand.
TTTAGTCGTGTAATTCATGCTACATAAGATGAAGCTGCAATTCTTGAATAACTTGTCTTCATTTGATTAGGGGAAAAAAAGTGCCTATGGAGGAGACTTTCTGGCTCTGAAGATTGCAAAAAAATGACTGAGATTTTTAGATAATCAAATTGAAATAAGCAGAGATGAGGGATACCTGCTTATTCAGGCAAAACAGCTTCTTACAGCAACTCAAATATTTGGATAAAGCCAGCAGGATTTAGCAGACTGTAAAAAGCAACAAAAAACCCACCAGGCTGAAAAAAACAAACAAGAAACTGGATCGTTTTAGGAACATTCTGCATTTATTTGGCCCCAGAATTCCTAACATTGTAACAAACTTCCAGAGTTTCACTCCTTAAAGTGCTTCAAACTCCATTTATATTATTATTATTACTTTTAACATTAATGTACATTTCTGTATAAACAACATTCCAAAGAGATTCATATTTTTATAAAATTCTTTATATTAATGGATCAAATTTGCTCTCAAGGTGACCAGCATTAAGGCAAATTTCCAAAATTAAGGCACTGGAGTTGCTCAAGTTTAAGCTGTTTTGGATGAGAGCAGAATTTGGCCCAGTAGGGTATATACAATTATGTTTTCTGCATATATTTCAAAAGGTACAACAGATTACCTTGGAAATCAATAACATTTAAAAGGGAGTTTATCAAAGCAAATACTTTTCATTTGCTTTGGCACAATCCACAGTCCAGAGGATGCATTTGCTCACTGGCTGTTCAGAATAACCAGCCTGATGACTGGTGGTGTTCAGCAGAAGGGGGATTCACACCACCAGACACCATTCCCATTTCATCAGACACCACCTGATGTGTGTACAACAGCTGTAACAGCAGTTACTTTGCTGGGCACCCATGCAAATTCACTACACCATGAATCTCTGAAATTCTCCTGGTGGAGACATGTTTGTCATTGATGTTAATACTCCGAAGGCAGCCAAAAAATGGGTCTTTCACTGAAAGCCATGGGGTGTCCAAATTTGCTACAAGAAACAAGGTAAAAAGACAAAGTTAATAAAATGAAAATTATTTTAAAGAACATTATTATTGCAAGGCTTTCAAAAGAGAGGGAATGATACAGGATGATACAGGACTACCTGCATGCACTGGACCTTTGTTTTAGAAAGGAAAAAAAAGCCAGTTGATACACCAAAAAAAAAAAAAGGAAAAAAAAAAGAAAAAAGAAAAAAAGCAGTAATATTACCTGGAATTTTGCCAAAATAGAGTGGCTGATAGACACGTCTAGAAGGAGAGGGTCGAAGTCCAGTGGTAGAGCTACTCTCTGTGCCCACCTCTAGCTGCACAGTGTTCTCCTTCTGAGAGACTGCAAAGGAGCAGGTAAATGAGAACTCTTTCTCAACCCTATTAAACAATCAACTAGATACAGCATCATTTTTAAATAGCATCTCCCTTGAAATTTAACTCATAGGAAAACCAGGTTTTAATTCAAAGTCAGACTGATCCATCTAAGTAGTCTGGGGCTTAGGAGAGCCCCCCCCATAATCTTATGTAAAGCCTTGAATTAACACAAGACACTTACATTGTTCTAAAGAGTATTCTCAGAATAAACAGAAGTGAAATGATTAATAAAATCTGGAGCTGCAGTGCTCTGTGTCCACTATCTCTTCAAAGCTTCAGAAGAACTGGCATGTACAATGTACCTGCAATGGTATGCCACTGTCCATCAGACAGAGGTTTCTTAGGTGTGAGTGATGTCTGGAACTCTCCAGCACCATTATTTCCAGCAGCAATGACCTGTAAAAAAGTTATCTTTTAAGCTACTATGACAAAGAAAAGGAGCGAGAGAAAAAGGTCAGAATTCTCCCTGCTGAATGAGGGAAACATTCCATTTCTGCTGAAATGGAAACAGTCTGTACGTACCTTTTCTCCTTCCATGTAAACAGTCAAGTAGTTGTCTTGCTTGCTCCCGGCATGAAGGAGTATACCTGTTGAACTCCTTGGTCGAATGGTAAATACTATCCTAAAATCCAAGCCCATCAGCAAATTACCTGTGGAGAAATGAACAGTGGGTTGAGGAATGATCATAGGAGGATAACTGGAAAATCACATAAAAATAAATAAAATAACACATACACACTTCAGATATAATTCCAGATAGCATAATCTCTACACATCTTACCAATGGTGATATATCCTCCTTCATTAAAGAAATAAATCCCCGTGTCCATGGGAACATCCAGACATGGAAGTACACCATTTTTTTGCAGAGGTGCATTCATAACTTCTCCATTCACCTTAAAATTCCTCAGGCAACCCTTGAAACTCTTCATTGGTATATTCTGAAAGCATATTTCAAAACATGAATATTAAAGCATTATGGCAATTTTTTTAGTAATAATACTAAACATTAGTTCCTTTGGACTGTTGGACTATAGAAAGCCAACTGGCTCTAAAGGCACCTAAAACCCATCTTTGATGCAGTGGAAAGATATTCCAAAAGTCTAAGAAAAGAGCTTAAAACACGGAAGTAACAGTTGATTTTCAATTAACGTAACTCCTGCTTGTAGAACAGAGAGTTCCCAATGATGTGTCAAAAAGACAATGCAAGAGGAATTGTGAAATCCCAAATACTCCCCTCCCTTCCTAAGAGTCTGTTTATTTAAATCTGATTTTATAAAATACCCTGGATCATTAATTGTCCCATTTTTAAAACAGAAACCACATATATTTCAGATTAAAATCCAGTTCTACATCCATAATTCTTTAATGAGAAATTTGCTCAATTTGCTCCTTTGCTTCCCTACAGATTATTGCTTATTCCACTGAGGTAAATATTCTGCAGAAAGATGGTATTTGTGGAATTAAAAATATGACTTTGGTCTTCTCCATTTTTAAAGACTAAAAATGAGAAGAGCACATGGCTGTCATCAGTGTTTCAGCAACACATGTTGAAAATATGGGTCCAGATGAAGGCTGTGTGAACAGGTGAGGATCTGTAATGCAGAACTGCAAACACCAGTCACAGATGGTGCTCACCTGGTGCTTGGAAATACCCCCCAAAGCTCTTCAGCACAGAAATCCTGCATATTAAACACTTTCACGTGTAATTAGTGCAGCATGGGTAGTGTGTGTGGGTGGATGTGTCAATTATTCACCTTTTTTTTCAGTGACGGCAGCCCTCCCACGTAGATAGGTGGCTTAATGCTGATGGCAGAATTCATTGCTAATCTGCTATGCTGGGCCCTTAGACCATCGACCACAAGGCGGACGTTCCTTCCATCTGTGCTGAAGACCACCTTTCCAGGGTGCAAGCATAACAGAATGAAAAACTCAAAGGCCAATGAAAGCCACTGGAGATTTTCTTTGTCTTTAAATTAGACACCATATTGTTGAAATACTTAAACTGAAAATAACATGCTGGAACGACCAGTCTCAATAAGCTCTCTCAGAGACCTGTCAACCACATGAACTTTCAGGCATAGGAATTAACTTCTGATGACCAAAACTGAGTTTCTAATATCTTAAAAATTCAATAGGCTGTGTCTGCTGAATGCTAGTTGTGCTTTCACCACGGTTCCTGTGCCATACTACTTACAGTGTGCCATTGCCCATCATTGTATTTAATACTGGTTTTGATTTTGATTTGTTTTCCTCCAGAGCCAAGTGAGAAGACAAAACGTCCTTTTGAAATGCGGAGGGCCACATAAGAGTCCTCAGACCTTTCCTCCATGAAGACTATTAATCCTCTTGAGGATCGAGTCCGTACATCTACAGAACAATGTAACCTGTAGTGGAAAGTAAGCATATTCAAGTATAGGTCTATTTTGTTAGTTTTTGTATCCTCTCTGTTCTCCAGAAAAACGTCACTGAAATTCCCATTTGTGAAATGCAGAATGGCATTTGGGTGGAATCATGGCATTCTACACTGCCTGCATTTCTGAATGGGAATGAAACTTGACATATTCAGGCTTAGGAATTGGCATCAACATGTACTGTAATTTTCTACTACATCCCATTCAATCTACTCAGTTTAGGTAAATGTTTGCACAGAAAAAAAAAATGCCTGAACCTTTAGAGGCACCCTTTTGTTATGGCCCAAGATGTAAGCAAGAAGAAAATCCGAACACTTGGCACCCAAAGGTTCAAGCAGCTTTGACAATTCAAGTATTAAGAGAACTGAGAACATTTGTATTACCTGTCTGTAGATAACAATGGAGAAAACATGTAGGATATGAAACTGTTGGGGATGCTTCCAAGGAGATATGCTTCACTGCTGACATGTAATTGAGTTGGTATAGTGTGGTTTTCCAAGTTAGCAGCTTTCAAATAATCAAGGTATTTTTCATTCTGTTCATGTGAGACAGAATTGAAACATTTACTATGCATGCATATTAATAGAAACATTTCAATGAAGACATTTAAGAGGTTCCGCCTGAGGCAGTCAACAGCCTTCTCTGAACGACAGAAAAGCTGTTGTCATTCTGGAGAGGTGTGGGTTTAGCATGAAACTCCAACACAGTAGGAACTTGCTGCCGATGTAAGATGGAAGGAAAGTAAGAAGGAAAATAAGTTCTCCAAATGATGGCTGTGCAGACAAAGCCCTGGCAGCAAGATGGAGTGAGGATGACAGTAACAATAAGCATACCTTGAGCATCTTAAACCGGAGAGGATTTTCAAATTCCTTCAGCAGCATTGGTTCAAGGTTCTCGTATTTGTGGCAAGCTCCAAGGGATACACCAGACTTGCCAGTAGAACTCACAAGATTTTGAACCTCGGGGAGCTGACCTGTCCTGTAGTGATGAAAGCAGGAAGTGTTTTGAGACAGCATTCCTTTTCTTTAGCATAATCAACAACATATTGTAAAACTGTGTTCTGTAAAAAATAGATTTTCCAGTGATTCAATGTTAAAGTACAGATCTTTATTTTTCAAAGAAAAATGTATGTTCAATGCTGTAAAAACTGTTCATATTTTTCATGGTTCTGCCCATTTCTTCTCGGCTATGGAAAAATTCCAATGTTTTTATTCTCATATTTCCTAAATAAAGTATTTTTTGCTAAAAGCTATCAATTAAAAAAACCCCAAACAAGTATTGCCATTGAAAAAAAGAGAAAAAATGACAGTGGCTTTATTAAGTAAGATTCTGGATCAGACTATAAAACTTTGCTGGTTAATTATTCAAAACCAGTAGCAGATCAAGAAAAAATTCCAACATCAGGTTCTGCTCAGTCCATGATTCACTCACTCTTAAATAAGGTGTTCTAATGAGTTTTGTCAAGGGGCAAAAGCCCATCACGGCTTCATATGCAGCTTTAGTATTAGAGCCAAATTATCAGAAAGACTGTCAAAACCAGTTTCCCATGTCTATAAAGAATAATATTAAGTAATACTATGATTTTCTAAGTTGTACACAGCATCTCTAATTAGTAAATTGCAAAACACTTTACAACAAGAAAAAGCAATGAAGTTCCTTGTCCCCAGTTCTTCTCTATAAGAAGAGCAGTAGAGTTCGGGGAAAACCTGAATTCCTTCAATGCTGGTTGTTCTCTGTTCACTCAGTCAGACTAGCTACAGTATTAATTGTCCATCTATTTTTTTACTAAAAGCAATTTTCCAAATTTGTTTTCTGATGGGGAGGTTAATATGCAGGTTGTCTTTGTTGTCTTGCAGTGCCTTAAATGAAGACATAACTTGAGCAACCTGGTCTAGTGGAAGGTATGGAACCAGATAATCTTTAAAGGTCCCTTCCAACCATTTTTTGAAAACTCTACACATGTATAAATACTCACCAAAACTTAGCTAACACTAAGGCCCACATCACTTATGTGTCAAGAAAAGCTTTTCTTCTAGAAATATATTTACACATATTTTTTTCTCCTAAATTTTGCCTGTAAGATGTCTCTAATAACCAGACAAACACATGAAGAAAAGAGGCAAACTAAATCAGGCACATGATTTCTATACATATACTCTCACTTGTTTGTGTAACTGTTTTGGTTCTGTCAGTAGCTTTGCTCCTTTCATTACCTGGCTCCCTGGGGAGCCATAACAATACAATCTAGCAGATCTTTTTGGATGCCTTTTTGGGACATTTCCAATTCACTATGTAGAGTTCACTCTTTGGCTAACAGACTGCTAAACAGGTATGATTCAGACTAAAATTCCTTTACATCTGAACAGCAGACTAATTACAACTTGATACCATGTATAACATAACTGAATATATGAGGGCAGCAAAGCTATGAATTCATGAATGTTTCACACATGCAGAAGAAAAGCATTTTAGCAAAAGGTGATTTTAATATAATTGAAGAAGAAGAACAGGACAAAATTCACAAAACAAAATTCTTTCTAGGCCAAATACCTTTTTATAAAGATGTTTGAGATGCAACCTTCAAAACTATCTCCACCAAATTTTATAGGTTTGTTTGACTCCTGGGATGCCCTGGGAGAGTCAACTGATTCTGATTTTGACTCATCATCAACCAGCAGATGTACTCTGAAACAAAGTGAATCAAAATAAGCATGGAATATAAAGAAATAGTTATGAAACAAAATGAAATATATATAAAAAAGAACTATTTGACAGAAGTGTTTTCTTGTTACATTTTAATTATGCTAGGGCTTCATTAGCTTACTTCTAGGACTTTTTCAGGATGTGCTCACTGACTGCAGTGAAACTGCTCTGCTTTTCCATACTAGATACTGTGCGAGAGTTGAAGCTCATACTTCAGTCCTACAGTGAAATCCTGGTCCAACTGAAATTCATGAAAAAACTGTCATTGACATCTATGGAACAGGATTCAATTCTCTGTGTCTAAAAGGTGCACTTGACCTGTGAACAACAGCTATTATAAACAACACCAAGTTATAATCACCCGAAGTTATAGCCAACCATTTAAAACTTTCCACTTCACCTAACACATCTGTAATTTCATGTGTTCCACAGAAATCAATATAATTTAGGAGCTTTTCAGTAAACTGTCTCTTCTGATATCTGTGTAGAAGACCACTGATGAAAAAGCAGACACAGAATTTGCTTCTTCCCCGGTCATTTAACCACCTGTGTTAACAGTGGCAAAGTTATGGGAAGGGGAAGAGCTCCAAAGCCTCCAAACCTCCATCTAAACAAGCAGTCAAAACTCGCACAACCTATGAAAGACATGCATAATGGGGTACAGCTGAAACAGCTGTCCATACAGGTACCAAAATGTACCTTTACAGACCAAAAATCTCCTTTTCCTTCATTATTTAAGTATCCTTCCCTAGCAGAGGCCATTTTTAGCTATTTATCCAAAGAACGAATCTCAAGAAATTGGAATCTTCTTTCTCCAACCACAACATACAGATTCAGATAAAGAACTGGACTCACATGTTGTCTGTTTTTATTACTGTCACATAATGTATTGACCCATCTTCGTATTTCTTTTCCAGTTTGATTTCCTTCTCTCGCATCTTTGCAGTTACAGAGCCAGGTCTCAGAAAGATGGTAAGAACATCAGGCTATAAAGGAATCCCAGAAAATCATCAGCCAAATGCAACAGCCTTTAGTTCTTGCAACTGCCATTAATGCAGTTCTCAGTGGTTGCTTGTAAGAAACAAATTTTCCAACACTAAATCTGCATTTCTCAGTCACCCAGTATGAGATGTTACGCTAAGTTCTGCATGATTAGCATAGTTTCTGTTTTAAAATACTTCTGCATGCTGAGTACCAAACAATTAGTTAAAATACTTGGGTTTTTTTTACAAAAAGCAGAGGAGTCACTTCTCCCCTTCTCAAATGCCTGGTTTGCATTCATTTCTTAACACCTCCAGCCAGCAAGAAGGGGGTTCTGCTTGAACCTCCCTGCTTTCTGAGGGATCATAGCCAAAATCAACCCCTTTTCTCTGCATATTTGATCATGATAACCTTTCTGTGTGGGCATAATGTCTGTTTTTCCTGAGAAAACTTCCAGCCAACTGTATTAGGCGACAGTTTTCTTACTGGGATGGTGGAGTTAGGTGCATGAGCTAGTCTGCAGAAGGCTCAAGTTCAAAGCTCAGTTACTCATCAAACTACTTGCTGGCTGAGTGAAGAAATTGCCAGGATGCGTTTCTCTGGCCTATGATATGCAAGATGCCACGCTCAAAAGATGATTATAATAGCCATTTCTTGCCTTAAAATACAGGAATATACATGAGACTTATAACACAAACTGACAAGACTGATTCAGAGATAGAACCAATCACATATGCAAAGTTGAACAAGTTTTATACCCGTAAATTGTAATTTAAGAGTGTTCCAGTTGAAGACATGGTCTGAAAGCCAAAGCCAACTTGGAAATCCTTGGGATACGGGAAACCTACTGCACTTAGGCTGAGTGTTCCCTCGGTGGAGAAAGCTGCAGATCTGACAAGCTGAAACAAAGAAAATAATGCTTTCAGTCATCTTCCTTTTCATCAGAAGAAACGGAAACATGAGACAACACCTGTCCCACTCAACATAATTGTGATTGACTCCAGTCAAAACCAAGCACAAGGCAAACCACAAGCACCATTATTTCAGTATAGAACAGACTGACTGAATTGGTTTCACTGGCATTTCACTGGCATCTGAGAAATCCTAAAGGGGGATGAGGCTTGCTGAGTATAATGAACTGTTCGTCTCTAGCTACTCTAGCTTTGAAAGTTTTCATACTTGGGGACACAAAAGTGAGTGGCTATGGAGCTGTGCAGATGAGCTACATAACTGAAACTGTGTGAGTCATCAAACAGAATATACCTGTGCCTTTTGAAACAAGACAAGTTTTAATACTTGAGAAGTTGCACAGATACAAAGATATGAAGGTCAGATCCTCTGCACAGGGAAATAGCCTGCAAAGAAATTGCTCTGTGAAATGTTTAGATGCCATGAAGGGAAAGCAAACAAGCACAAACTTACAGGGCAAGGCCATAGCAAGAAACGGCAAATAAGATAATGCACCATGTAAGCAGCAGTAAGGAGAAGCACAAGGATAGTTTTCATGTCTCCATACAGCATTGGTTAAGCCAGCGCTGAAATGTCACACTGTCCCATTTCAAAAAGAATGGGGCAAAACTCAAGGGTGCACAGAAAACAATTACCAAAAAATCAGATGAGTGGAGCAATAACCTTACAATGCTATTACAGCCAAAGTAGTCTGTTAAGATCTTTCAAGAAAAAAGGTTGAGAGGTCATTTAATTAGGAAGCAGAAGCACCTTGATGAGAGGAAAGATCCAGAATAGTCTTAAGTAACTAAATATTCCAGCCTAATCAATAACAGCAACTAGAAGCCAACAAGCTTACATGGTAAATATGAATTCTTAATTGTAAACAGTGTTAAATAAGAGGGTGGACTACATGCAGGGGTGGTGTCTCATTTCTTCCGTATTTTCATACCCAGCCCACCTTCTTTTATTGCAGTCACGAGTTAACCAAATACAATTTTGGACCTAATTAAAACATAACGGTCCAGGATTTACAGGCAAACCGGGCTGTGTGAACTCGAGGAGAAGTTTTTAAGGAACTTCTTTAATTACCTTCCAGTCATCTGAACATTTCTTGCTGACACCAAAAGTCTCGTCAAAAATAACAGATGCAGTGGTTGGGTTTTTCACATTCTTCATGCAGCCCCGGAATGGAGGTGTGGATATATTAAAGCTGGTTACAGGGAGTGGAAGGAAAAAGAGTTCAGTGGCCTAGTATTTCAAAGTACACACCACTATAATAGCCTATAAATGCTGACAATATAAGAAAAAGAAGAACAGTGCAAGAGCAACCTCTCTTGCGACATATACTTCATGCTAATCAAACCCAATCTTCAGGATACACTCCAACAAAGATCTCACCTTTAGCTAAAAATCACAATTATGATCACGTATTATACACTTGGTTTTTTTATGTCACATAAGATACCTGACTGTGTAAGAAATTGTTTAAGGAAAGAGTTTAGATGGAGTTTCCATTCAAAGCCTGTGCACTACCGTCTTTTTTTACTCACCGTTCCCGTAGAAAAGGTGGAATTCCACCTAGGTAGTACTCAGTGAAATTGAAGACATGTATGGTGGCTTTAATACCAGGACTGACATAAACAATATTCCTTTTTCGGTCAAACACCAAATTAATCTGAAATATGTGAATAATGAGAATTACTTCACTTGGCAGAAACAAAAACAATTCAGCAGTTTAAAAGTACTCCCATGGACCAGGACTCAATGGTGGGTTTTCCGCCCTCTCTCCCCCCACATCTTGTTTACTAGTCAGTAAATCCAGGATAACTGCAGTAGTTCAAAGGTACTTTGCAAAATTTGGGTATTTAACCAAAGCAAATGCCTAGGGAAGATGTCCTACTATCTAAATACAAGGCAAGGCTTTATTTTCCTCAGAAAGATTGCCCTAAAAACAGAACTCATCTAAGATTCAGGTATTGTCTTCTGTTTGCAGCTGGAGATTCAGAAGCTGCTGTCTGATACAAGGACTAAGTCAGTCAGTTGGCTGGAGGTAACTTGACCCAGTAGGGCATAAAAGTTCCTTCCAGTAGACCCTGCACCTTACACTATTTAGTTTGAAATGTATTAAGGTGAAAACGGAGAATAATTCAGCATGGAAATCAAAGGTTTTTAACAATGTCTTTATGATTTCACTAAGGTAGGGCTACAGAAGAGCTGGACTGAAGCTAAGGAGACAAGCAACAACAAAAAGACTACAAAAGAGTAATCCTTATAAAGATCAGCCCACCCTGAAGAAATAAACCCTTAGGTGATGAAAACACTAAGTATTAAACTAATGTCAATAATTGCTATGCACACAGTCCTCTTTATGTAAAGCATTTCTCTGACAAAGTTTTTTTCTTTGGTGGTTTTACTGTTAAAATTGAACTTATTCATAGGAAAGCATGACAAGAGAAAGATTAATTTTCACATGTCCAAACTAATCCCTAGTGACTAAATTTCCTTACAGAAAAAGAAAACTCCACAACTAAACATTACAACAGGATATTCAGTTTCACCTAATCTGTATTTTTACAGATAATGATCACTCGATTCTTTAAAATTACATACCTGTTTATATGTTCCATCATTTACAGTTGCTTTGGTTTCTATTTCTTTTGGAGGCTCAGAGTCAACTTTGTATCTAAAAACTGTACGACCATTTTTAATTAGTGCACTGATGAACTGATCCTGCAATAAAAAGAACACCAACACAGTTGAACTGCCACAATTTCATATTTATTTCACTGTCGTGAATAATCTTAATGAATCTATCAAGTTTCTTCAAGAAAGATTTTTGGGGAAAGGATAACAAAAGCAGACTAAAACTTACACTAATCAACTATAATTACTTTGAATTATTATAAACAGATCTGGTATCAGCCACAGGTATTCTCCAAATCTCTAAAGGACTTTTGAGTCATTTCAAGATGTCTGCTGAAATTGAAAATTATCCAGAACATGTCACAGTGATTGCAATATGCCCATGACATTACTAGATAAGCAGCATCACTGCCCTTTTGAGCACCTTTCCAGGTGTAAGTCACCAAGTCACCTTCTATATTCTTCCTCACTCTGTTTCCACACACATCTAGATTTGGGAAAAATGCACTTCCAATGTTGTAGATTTCAGTATTCCAACATAGGTTTGATTGCAATTACATTCCTCCTTTCCTGCCCCCAGTTCTGAATTCTCTGTATGGCCTAATGGAAGAGCTATTTGGAATGTTTTTTTTTCCTCAGCTATGACAAAGTGAATATTCAGTAGCGATTGTGGAATCAGAGAATATCTCAGGTTGGAAGGGACCCATAAGGATGATCAAGTCTAACTCCCTGGTCCTTGCATAACTACCAAAATCTAAACCATATGACAATAAACATACACAGAATCTGCTAATTTTCCACGCAGAAAAAAAAAAAAATCACACTTGTAAGACATTTTCTTACAGTTATTACTAAATCTGACATGTTCTTGAATAAGCAAGCATTTTTAAAGATGTTCTCTGACCACAAAGCAGACAGAAGCATTCCACACATTACCTCATGTGCAGCAAAAAACACAATGCCTTCATCTGCAGTAGTCTCAATTGTCTGCTCGTACCGTACTCGGTCAGCATTTCTTTCTTTTGCTGTGACACGGGCATAACCAGTGCCCTCAAAATAGCTTTGGTCAGTCTCTTCTTTATACCTGTAATAATTCAATGTCACGGGTGTGAACATATGAGAGCAAAAACTACTAACACATGCACTAACTGCCATTGTAGTTTTAAAAAAGCTTAAGTTAAAGCATTTGGTAGAGGGCTAAATTCCGATCAAGCCCAAGCAGAGAGAAAACTTTCCACTGCCTTCTATCAGACTCATATCTGGTCTTTAGAAAGGAAATCATTAGTGACTGACTTTTTGAACTTAATGTAATATTTAGTTTATAAAGGAGCTGAACCCATTAGTCCACAAATTGTGTCTGGATTTTATAACACCTAAGTTTAAACAGACTGCGATTGCTATAAATGTGAATTGTGCCATCATGAAGAATTTTCTCTAAGAAAAGTAATAATGGCCAAGAGTTAGAAAACAATCACCAGTTTAGCTACAGTGGTTATTCATCTGGATGAGAAAAGACAAGAGTTCCTAATGATAAAATCACAGACCTGTGCAACACTTCTGTGCTTATATCATACCTTCTGCAGGGTTGCACTTCAGTGGTATTGAGATTAAATGTCCTCTTGAAGTTGTAAAGGCTGACAATATGCTCATTTAGGCTGTTTAATTCAATGCAGCCTTCATAATTAGGATAGTCAAGATTATGTGGAGGCTGCAAAACAGTGTCATCAAAAACATTCCATCAACATCAGCTGATAAAATTTTACATTGACATCTAACTGCTAAGACTTACTGCAAATATTAAGACACAGAATATGACATTCTAAATACATACTAAAAATATTGTATACTTGTATATAGTCTCCAAACCATCTGATACCACCCCAGGAATACTGCAGCCCAATTTAAAGTGGAGTCACATGGATGTTTTGGGAACAGTACTTAGCAGGGCTGGACAGGTTTCATGCTTTACTTGGGTTTCATGCAAGTGACAGATCATCATGCTCCTGGCTTTGAGTTATGCTACAAGCCAGGCAGCTTCTGTAGGAAGTGGCATGTCCTTGAATCCCATCTATTCTACTGATATGGATAAATTTTTACACATGCTTTAAAGGCTGCTAGTTCCAATCTTTACTTGTCAGAACAACAGAATGATTAACACAAAATCTTTAAAACACTAAGAAACTCTTTGTACCCTAAAATCTGCGGGGTATCCTCCAACATAAAAGACAACTGTGCTGGGATCAAGGTTTAGGAGAGTGTCACTGCCTCCACTGCTTGCACTCATGGGGCTTTCTTGCTCTGGAGAAATTGATGTTGCTGCTCTGATGTAATTCAGCTTTGCATATTGGTAAATCCTAAAACCAAAACAGAGAGGCAGAACATCACATCACCCTAAAAAAAAAAATGTTCTTAGCAGGTTTTTGAGAAGATTTTTTTGCACACCTTTCAAACTTAACTTGATCCATAACAGCTTCCTCAGTTTCGCTTTGAGTCACCAATGACTTCACTCTTATTTCTCCATCACCACCTCCCAGGTTATAGACACAAGTAAGGTGACCATCTTTCACAGCCATACCAATATAGTCCTTGGAGGCCTAAAAATAGCAAGGCAAATAATAATTAATAAATGATTAATGTTAATAAAGGTCAAACACAGCAGCACTTCCTCAGAGACATCATCATACTGTGCATGAGTCACAAGAAATCCACCCACCTAATGATGAGAATTAAGTTTATCAGTTCTGGGAAGAAAAAATGGTAATTTTATATGCTGCACTGATTCAATGAATATAGTTACAAATTAATTGAAAAGTCATGTGTGTGGCTTTTCAACAAGCCCTATGTGTGGCTTTTTGTTTCTGTAATCATAGTAGCTGAAATAATTTTCACATTTGTAAAATCTCCCCGATAAAGCCATGAAAACATAACAGAGATGTTCAGAACAAGTCTCAGTGAAGGACAGTGTTTCCCACTGAGGTGACTGGGAGCAGTCATTTTCCAAAGAAATTCATACTATAGTTGTTCAACATACTATATTTCAGAAGTAACAATTAAAATGCTGTCAGCAGATATCCTGGCCAGTTATTCAGGGATAAACAGGTGAAATTCAGTGTAGAACAACTACCTTTAAACAGCTTTCTGTGTATGCATGAGCTTCACTACAGATACAGCTGCTGACAAATATTAAGGATAAAATAAAAAGGCATTTAGGAACTGCATGCAGGAAATTTTTAAAATGTTTGATAGTGATGGAGCAAGCCTGAATGCACAAACAGGTCTGCATTATTCTGCATGTTGAGAAGAGAAAGAAATTAAGAGCCAAAGGGCTGAATTTTAAGACTGAAATTATCACTTCTTCTTAATCAACAGAGAAACTCACAGTGACTTATACTGTGAAAAGAGTCAAAGCTCTGAGGCAGGAGTTGGGCTGAGTTTGTGCTGACTGCTGCAGAAACTGTCAGTTCTGACAAGACTGTGTAACGGAATCCATGACAGAGAGGCAACTTCCAAAGGAGCAAACCAGCAAAGAATCAAAGGGCAAAGCAGCCCCACAACAAGTTACTTTGCCAGTGAAGGAATCAACAAAACACTTCTACCGCCACATATCAGCAACTATAAAGAAATAGGCCAACAGGAGCTATAAACTTCAGTCAAAATAGATCACTTCCCATCTGTTTCTCAAAACGTGATGTCTGTTCTAAAAATCAGATTAAATATCAAAATATACCTACATCTTTACTACCCAGGTACAGTACAAACTTATTTGACCCCCTTTCAGGAGCGTCTAATCTTTTCTGAGGTCTTTGGAGAAATAAAGAAAGTGAAGTATAGCCTTTCAGATCTTCAAGGTTGCTCGGAGGTCGAACCTCTACACCGGAGCTGCCATTGAACCTCATAGGAATATTAACCTGTTAAGAAAAACAAAATTCAATACATTGTAATTATCTCTTTCTACTAATTCTACTTACTTCACTGTTGTATTTAATTGCAAAGTAACCTATTACACATCCTAGCCACATTTCAGCCACCAATTACTAGAGATTTGGACTCTGATCCTACCAAACAACGTAATTAGGAAACAGACTGGATAATACAGTAATCTGTATTATCAATACTCACTTAACACAGCACATTTTTATTCCAGACATCAATTAACCAGAAGGATGTGCCCTGCAGCTCTAAAGAGCAAGCCTATGAATTATTTAGATGCCTACATACACATCCTGAAGCTTCACTTAGCTGAACTTGTGCCAGTGGCTCATTGTAATGCATCTCTGATATTGTAAAGACATGTCCTATTACTGCTATTGGCACCATGATCACCAATTCCTCTTATTCACTGTAACTGTAGGTTATTTGTGATGATCTCAGGGATGCTTCTCAGGGATCTGAGACCACACTATCCCTTCAGCAACGACAGCAGTTACTTAAAGGCAGAAAGAACAGTCTAGTAAGAAGACGCTAGTAGCCAACTTCTAACATCTTGGAGCAGCTGGAGAAATGAGAGCACGGAGCTGCCCAACTTCTTTGGCAGTGTCAGTGCTCAACTGGCCACACGTGGGTGGAGAGCCCTGCCCCTAAGATGCAGATCTGACTCTATCCCTGCTGCCAAAGCCACAACAATGTACCTTGGAAGGCTGCTGTACAAATAAGTATTGCAGAGATGCCCTGGGAAAAAACCTGACGGGAGAAAGGTGTAGCAGGATGATACTGCATCCACTCCTTCTTATGTACAAATTATTATGCTTCCTACCATCACAGTTACTTTAAATGCTGGGTGGTGCCACTGAATTAAATTTACGTCTGGTCTTTCACACAAATTTTAACAAAATTATTTAGAAAGAGAAAGAGGAACAAAAGTACTGTTGTGTGTCCAAAACACTGAGGTCAAGCATGATTGCAATGCTCACGACAGACCTTATTTGCAGCATCTCTTGCCTGCTGAATCAGCTCTCTTATGCGATTTATGTTCTCAGAGATGTTGCTTATTGGTATCAGCTGTTGGTTGATACTCCTGATCTTGCTGAAAAGGTCTGGAAGTTGGTTTGTCAAATTTTTCACTGCAGAGAAAGAAAAAAAATAATTGCTGCCAAGAAGAGGAAAACAACATGCAAAAATGTGGTATCACTACACAATTACCAGAAATCCAGCGGGGAGAGTGATGACAGAACTGTTTTCATCAGTCCTACAGTATTAGGAAGCTCTCACTAAAACTAGCAGTTTATACAGAGGTTATTGTACTCCTGAGATTTGTGGCCAAAGGTGTTTGCAGAAGCAGCCAGAATCAGCACTTTCAAAAATGTCTTACATAAAAGTCAGAAAAAAAAATTAGGTAGAACAGCAATGTGGTCTCTGAACATGAGCCAGCAGTGTGCCCAGGTGGCCAAAAAGGCCAATGGCATCCTGGCCTGGATCAGGAACAATGTTGCCAGCAGGAACAGGGAGGTGATTCTGCCCCTGTACTCGGCACTGGTGAGGCCACACCTGGAGTACTGTGTCCAGTGCTGGGTCCCTCAGTTCAGGAGGGATATTGAGGTGCTGGAGCAGGTCCAGAGAAGAGCAACCAGGCTGGTGAAGGGACTCCAACACAAGCCCTATGAGGAGAGGCTGAGGGAGCTGGGGTTGTTTATCCTGGAGAAGAGAAGGCTCAGGGGAGACCTCATCACTCTCTACAACTACCTGAAAGGAGGTTGTAGCCAGGTGGGGGTTGGTCTCTTCTCCCAGGCAACCAGCAGGAAGACAAGAGGGCATGGCCTTAAGCTGTGCCAGGGGAGGTTTAGATTAGACATTAGGAAGAAATTCTTTACAGAGAGAGTGATCAGACATTGGAACGGGTTGCCCAGGGATGTGGTGGATTCTCCGTCCCTGGAGGTTTTTAAGATGAGACTGGATGTGGCACTTAGTGCCATGGTCTAGTAATCACAGTGGTGTTGGATCAAGGGTTGGAGTTGATGATCTCTGAGGTCCTTTCCAACCCGTGTGATTCTGTGGTTATTACCCAGTGACTGTGGATGCTACGGAAGGATGAGGATAAAGGACAGCAGACAGGGGTCAGGCTTATGTGCATTTCCTGAGTAGCATCTCCTGCTGCCACTGCCAGAGAGTGAATACTGGGGCAAGCAGGCTGCTGGCCTGACTGAATAGGGCATGTCTTATATTCTTGTGTCAAGGTTGCTAGTCAGTACAACTTAGTAGTGAGCCGTTTATTTCAGCAGAAAATACTATGAAAATTGCCATTATAAAAGGAAACAATTTTTCATTTCCTGTGACTGCAAAAAAACCCCAAACAAAACAACTCACCCTAAAAGTATCTGCAGACTACAACCCAATGATGCAGAAGGCAAATGAAATGAAATACAGAGCTATCATTTTTCTAAGTATTACTTATAAGCCAGTCTTGTAACTGCAGGGATGACTTATAACTCTGCAATAATATCCAGGACTAGTGCTAGTATTTATCTTATTTAAAATGTTTTCCTCTCACTTGACTTTAGCAGATAAATCTGCTGAAAAGATGTAAAATGAACTTTTTTGGGATTGTGATTGTCCCTTTTTTTGTATTCAGCACAGGTTCTACTTCACTTAATTTCAGCTTCACTTAATTTACAGACACACAACTTAAGCTAATTGTCTAGGTCCCTTCTCTAGCCAGTACAGTAGAAAATCACACAATGACAGGGTGGCTGAAGTTGGAAGGGACCTCTGGAGCTCATCTTTTCCAACTCCTGTGTTCAAGCAGGGCCACCTAGAGCCAGTTGCCCAGATTCGTGTCTAGATAGCTTTTGAATATTCCCAAGGATGGAGACTACACAACCTCTCTGGGCAACCTGTGCCAGTGCTCAGTCACCCTCACAGAAAAACAAGTGTTTCATGATGTTTAGAAGGAACCTCCTGTTTTTAAACCTTTTACCCCAAGAGCACATTGCTGGGTCATCTCCAACTTGGTGCCCACCAGGACCCCCAGGTCCTTTTTTACAGAGCTTCTTTCCAGCTTGGCACCTGCTCAACAGGTACTGCTGCAGGGGTTTATTTCTCCTCAGGTGCAGAACTTCTCCTTGTTGAATTTCATGAGGTTCCTGTCAATCTATTTCCACAGCCTGTTGAGGTTTGTCTGGATGGCAGCATGACACTGTGGTGTATCAGCCTTCCAGTTCTGTGTCATGAGCAAACTTGCTGAGGGTACACTCTGCCCCATCATCCAGATCATGAACGAAAATGTTAAAGAGGATCAGACCCAGAACTGAACCCTGGGTTACTCTGCTAGTCACTGGCCTCCAAGTCTTTGGAGACCAGTCATGGCACCAGCTTTTAACACATACCACAGTCTGAGTCACTTTCTGCTCTGCCTATCCCTTCCTACTGACACTAAAGGAAGCTCAGAATACTAGCTTCATCTATGTGCCCAAATTTTAAATGTCTAAACCTTCCACTGCAAAACTGACCATGTTTACCCAACAGTGATTTGGCAGATCCCACATAGCACCTGCAATACCTGAATTGTTTGCCTCCATCAGTGCTTTACTGAAGCCAGCACTCTGTGCGCTTCCATAGGTACTCTTAATTTTTTCCACATCTGCTTGAATTGGGAGCAGTTCATCCAATACATTAGTTGTGACATCCTCGGCACTTTTTACCATGTTCTTTGCACTGGTGATGATGCTGTCGATGTCATCTGAAACACACAGAAGTGCATGGGCAGGTTCTTACAGGAACAGATGAGAGAGACAGAGCAGAAGTGGTCACTAAGTAACTGACCTCTGTTTATCCCATTGAGATTATTTTGAACAGTGACAAGATCAATCTGCAGGGTATTCTTCTTTCCATCAGCAACATCAAGTCTTTGCTTTATGTCTTCAAGGTTTGGACCAATAGCTGCAAAACAGTAATGCCCCATGTGAATTTTAAACAAAACTACCACCTTTCTGTTGGACAAGTGGTGTTGCAGCACCAGCCTGCACTCTTACATAGCTTGTGTTGCCACTGAGCACTGAGTGCACTGCAAAGAAAGAACAAGACACAAGATTTGCTGGGCAAGAGTACTGCAAAGGTATATAGCATAGCAGAAGCGAGACAACTACTTTCCCACCTTTTACCATTGGAAATAACCACCACAAGATGTCCCACTGTAGTAGAACTAGGGTGTTTTTTTGTTAAACAAGTGCTGCAAAGCTTTGCTGAATTCTGAAAATTTATGCTTCTATGGAAGCTTCTCATGTTATGCCAACATTTTTACTAACACCTTCTTTCTTAGTACCTTGCAATGTCCTTTTAGTCTCCTGTGCTTGATTCAAGAGTGTACTGCTCTCAGTTTTTAACCTTGCAGCTTTTCCTGATAGGTCTTCCCTCTTCACAGTCTGATAACAGAAACATGGTACTGTAAGATTGCTTGATAATTCTATTAAAAGCTATAGAGTAATAGAGATAGCCCAATCCAGTTAAAAACCCCTGACCTATACAAGGGCAGAGATCACATGTGAAGAACACCACCTTCAGCAACAATTATCAAGATTCTTTTAAGGCTAATACAACCTTGGTCTTTAACAAACTTCAGGTAGATTTTGGGACATTATGAAGAAATTACTAGCATACAGCTGTTAGAGGTTATGCCTCTGCTGAAAAGTTTGTGGGCATTAGTAGTGCAAAGTAAAAGAGAATGCCTGAAATCACCTTCAGTGATTACCAGGCTTGCCTCTTTATTTTGCACTGAAAAGCAACAGTCAGTATTCACATGAGCAGTCTCATCAAAAAGGCAGTAACTGGCCTGTTTAGTGGTGAGCCAAGGCTAATTCCTGAACATACAGAATAGTAACTCATGTAATGGTCACAGAAAAAATAAGCATGCCAAGATACACAGGTCTTTGATTTTGGTGCCTCTCTGACAGTTAAAGAAAACAAAAATCTACTTGTAACAATTTTACCATCGCTTGGTCACTTACACGAACTTACCAATAAAGCTGAGTCAGCTGCTTTCCCAGCTTTGTTGGCTGCTTCCTCTGCTGCCTTGATGGCATTAATAATATTGTCATAGGCAGTAGAAGCTTCCACAGCACAGCCTACCAACTCATCCCTCCTGGCACTGTTCTTTATTCTGTGGGAAAAAGGGTAAAAAATGCAGCCTTCTGCAAAGATTGAGGACTTTGGGAAGTATTCTGAACAGACCTGACCTTGGTCTTTTCTAAGTAATGCAAATACAGAAAATGTTTTTCAGTTAGATCTGTAACTTCACTCTGCAAAAATATCAAACTTGGAGACAGACCAATGTGCAAAGATTCTTCAGAAGACAGGATGAATTCAGGCATGTGGAAAAGCACAACTGTGGGCCTCCAAAGCAGCCTTTAAATGATTAAGACAGAAAGAATTTACGAGAAGACATGGGCAATACAGCACCTTGATCACAGCCCTCCAAATACACTTCAGTTAAGAGGAATTCATAGAACTGTAGATTCCAGATCATCTCTGGCTGCTCCAGTGCCCTAATGAAGCACAAAGATGGAGCAACTACAAGACCTTTTGTGTTTTCCCCAAGAACCAGCACAGCAGCTCTGGAATCAGAAACCATAGACAAAATCTCTTCTACCCACTCCCTGTGAACTATACAATTGTCCAGTATTAGCTGCCTTGTATCTGTGAGAACAGTGGCTTCTTAACTGAAAAAAGTAACACTGAAAACTAACAAAAAAAATTAATGAAAATGTGAGGGTTTTTAACTAAGAATTTTCCAGCTGAGTTAGGTAGTTTGGAATTTAACTTTTTGAGGCTTTCTAATTGGTGTAATGACAAATGCAAATAATTTGCCCAGGAAAAAATAAATCAGGATTTCATTTTTTTTTCATTTGGTTCTGATGCACCACACAAGGCCTCCGAAAACTTTCATAATTCCAACACAAAGTGCAAAAAATGGAGAGAGAAACACTTGATTCCTATCAAGATTATCATATTTTTGCCTTTCTAGAAGATTCCTTGAAGGATGAGAAAACTATAGGAAGTATTTTCCTCAGTAATGCTAAGCAGGTGTGTCTGAAGACTGCCAAGATAGCATTTCTTCCAATTATTTGCCTCAGATCACTGCTATTATAAAAGCATCCCTGAGTACGAGTACTGGAAATAACTCTACAAAAACGATATGCTAAACATCTTCCTACTCTGTACAGGAGGACTTTCTCTTGTTAGTAAGATGTTAATGAAGTGTTAGTGCAGTAGTATAAAGCAGTATTATGGGAGTTTGCACTTCTGGGGGAAAAAAATCAGTGAAAATACAGGAAGAGCTGGTTGGGGAGAAAAAAGAAAACTTCTGTACATTATGAAGAAGCAGAAGAAGACCAACCTAATTCCTCTCTAACTTTGCAAATGGTTATTAAAGCAAGTGAAGTTACAGACAGACCACTACAACCATGGATGTTCTGTAGAAAAATTACTCATTTATGGGAATGGCAACATACTCTTCCAGTTGTTTTGCCAAGTCTTGCAAAGATTTGGCATGTTCCTCAGCCCTCACTACCAATGGTTCTTTGCTTGCTGATGAGAGATTTGTCAGTTTTTCATTCATATCCTTCCTTGCTCCATCCAGCTGAGCAGCCAGGCTTTCATATTCCTATGGATTTATAAAGATAAAATTTTATTTGTATTTGTACATGCTTGATTTTGTACTTGTCTACTTTAGTGTTACATATACTTTGCATCTGAGGAGACCAAGGGGAAAAACATTATGTTCCAGCTTCCTCTGCAGGTTATTGGAAACGACTCCTAGTCTTTATACTATGCTTCCAGACCCATTACATAAAAACTGAGTCAGAGCAAAGACCCTTCTAGCCCAGTATTCTGTCTCTGACTGTGGCTAAAAACAACTACCCAAAAAGAAATACAAGAAGAGCACAATTGCTTATGGTATTTCTCACAGACGTTCTCCCAAATTCTGACCTCTGCAGTTCAGTATCTTCCTCAGACAGGTCACAACCCTCAACGAGCTTCCCTTACAGAAAGCTGTGCAGGCAGACTCCTTTTGCATCCGGGATGGGCCGTGAGATCCTTTCTTTACTGTGAGGCTCAAATAAGCCTGGTCTCCCAGCTATGCTACCCATTACAGTGACGGCAGGAAACTGGGGGGTTTAACTTTGTCTTAAGAAGGTTGACTATACCTCTTTGCTCTTCTGCAACAATCCAAGTACACTGTTAGCTTGCGTCAGGGAAGATCGGGCAGAGCTCAGAACGTTCAAGACACCATTCTGTTGCACCTTTGTCTCCTCAATCCGTTTCTGAGGAAAAAAGAAAAGTTGAACAACGCGTGACTGGGTTAAAAATAAGGGGCAGGAAAAACCATATCTAGCTAGCAGTAGGATTTACTGAAGTGCTGTCACTCTGTTAATCAAATGCCTCTATTATGTTTAGGAAATATTGCCATCCTATTAGAAGGGAAATCTCAGGAGTCTGCACTAGTACAGCATAAAGCTGGACAGCAGAGTGCAGTAGTTCAGTTACTAGCAGTTGAAGTAAAAGGAGTATGGGTCAGATGAGATGAACTGTCGAGACAGACATATCTCAAACCTGCAAACTTCAAACCTGGAAACTTTAAAAACAGCTCCCTGGTGACTACCCTGATCTTTTGCGTTCTTTGAAAAGCAGGAATAAAATGATTATGCTGTCCCTTCATCTGGGGATCTTACCAAAAAGGGAGGGTGAAATCTCCCCACCTTATCTTCTTGAAGCTCCGAGGGGACTGAAGCCCCTTGGTCTCAGGCAGCCCTGTGACAACCCACAGTGCAGCTCTAGGATAATGGCACACCACAAACTCAGCCAGACAAGTGGTGCTGCAGGTAAGGATGTGCTAGCTCTCTTCAGCTGGGCTTCTGTCATTGTAACATGTCAAATCTCTCTACTACAGAATTGTATCAGGAGATGTAAGACCTGTACACACGCATCCATCTTTTAACGCAACTGTGCTCACTTATGGAACACACATAATGTCCAGTCCATGAACATAAAGGTTTGATTAAATATTTAAATTTGCAGTTGAAGGAATTCTTTTGTTCAAGCAGTGTTAGAAAACTGTATGGACATGAGTGTGCTAAATCAGTGATGTGTTTCAGCAAAATCACAATTAAAAGAATGGGTGCTGCAGCACAAACTTACTTCTTGTCCTATTTTACCAGCTCTAAAAATCAAACATTGCTCAGGAAGGAGAGGTGTTTCTTGTCAGATTTCTGATGAGACCTCAGATGCAGTTCTGTAGAACATTATTCCCAAATAATTTAAAAGTATTGCACACATTTTTTTCTCCCACCTTTCACGGGTGCTAAAGCCAAATACTTTAAAGTACTTACTATGAAAAGTACATCAGCATGAGGAATTCGATCTAGAATAGGAAACAAAAACACTAGCAACAGCTGAAGTGCTAAGGAGAGACTCTTCTTCCCTGCTCTTATCAGAGCTGTGTCTTGGTCACACTGTCCTGGTCACACAAAGAGCCACAAGTGGGACTAGACTATGTTTATACCTATCCATACACGCGTCAAACGATGGAAAGAGACCATGGAGAACGTCTAAAGAATTAGCACTGCTTGGCTTTGCAAAGTCAAAAGCAGCAATCAAAAGCTTCTTATCTCCCGAGTTTTAACTTTCTTCTCCAGAAGCCCAACATTACCTTAATGTCTTCCAACAGAACTCCATTATCTCTGTTCAGGATTTCAGCCTGCTTGATTTGCCCTGTTGCATCATTCAGAGCTTCACGAAGGTCAGTGATTTTGGATTCATATTCATTTAGTGAATCCCTCACAGCTTTAACAAGCCCATGATTTTCTTGGTGGTACTTTTGTAGTTCATTCTTAATACGTGTCAGTACTGCAGTATCAGGATCAAAAAGAAAAGTTTTGTTCAGAGAAGAAGAGAAGTAGAACAAACTTCATTTAAAAAGGCTTGACATTTAGGATTAGAAAGCTGTGCTTGTGTGTACTGAGCATCCTTTGCAGTGCTAATCTCAGTGTTACTATAGCAGAGATAGTATTCAGCATCTCACTGGATCAAATCTGCTCACTAGTTTGCTGCTGCAGACACAGAGCACAGACAAACATTTTCTAAATTACCTACAGATGAGGCTGATCTGCAAATACTAAATAATTTTCTTTTTTTTTTTATATGGAAGTAACACAATTTCATCAGCAGTTTCAACTGCAATGTAGACATCTATCCCCTCTAATCAATGGAGAGATATGGGCACATGTAATCTGAAAGAGTGTAGGAACACAAAAGAGATCAAACTAATCTCTTAAGAGTGCTGTTTCACTGCCTAAAAAATAGGACACAGTAGAGTTTCTCAGAGGTAGGTATCAAAGTTTGAAGTTGGGGGAAATTAATTATCACTCTTAATCTTCTACGTTCTTCAGCTATGCCCCTGGTTAGGAGATAAGCCTGTGACATTGCTGTTCTTGCTGTCGTTCATATCTGGAATGAAGTTTCTGAATGTCCCAGTCAAACATGTGCAGAGAACACAAAAGGGAGTACAACTAGTGCAACTACAGCTTCTGAATTTCCTAATCCTTGTATGACCTGGCCCTCAAACTACTCAAGCAGCTTCTGAAAATCTGCTGTTAAACATGTAACTTCTCTAAAATAGCTGTACATACCACACTCTACATATTATAATACACAGAAGTGTTGCATAGGTATATTATAATGGCTACATCTTTATTTTACTGAGATTGATCCAATTACAAAAGAAGGATCTACTGGGTTGCTTCCCCAACTCAACTCAGTTTCTTCCAAAACAATTCAGTTTCCTTCAAAACAGTTTCTTCCCCCAAACAAAAGAGGATTTAAAGGGATTAAAAATGCCTTTAAATCCCGTCCAAAACTACCACTTTCCTGTTGAGTAACAACTGCTGCAGATCCCAGGGATTCACTCCAAAAGGCCCCTCCCTGTGTTCCATCCCAAACAATCAAAAACGCTTCAGTTTTAAGACTGATCTTTCTAGAGAATAAGAAACTGAGAGAACAAGCACTTACACCGCTGAGCTTCTGTTCGCTCCTTCTCTGCCTCGGCTTGAAGTTGGCCAAAGTTGCGGTTTCGCATCTCCTTCATCATGCGCTGAGCTTCTGCCAGTTCTTCAGAGGCATCTCCCAGGGGCAAGTTGTTACCTTCTGCATTTGTACCAGCTATTTGTTCCAGGAGCACTGAAAAAAAGCATTGTCCCAGTCAAAGAGAGAATGAGCTCAAGCCTATTCAAAAGACACAAATGACAGGGCCGATCTCCTTCCTGAAAAGAGATGGCCTGACAGGCCTATTCCAGAATTCCTTAATGAAGCTGATCCATTTTGAATTAATTCTATTAAGATGAAAAGTATCCCATGTCACACAACCAGAGTTAATCAGATGGCACTGAGCTTGAAATTTGTCCCAAATGACCAATTTCACAGTAATAATTTTAAGTTTCTAACTTTAAAGAGCTTATGATGGCAACCCAGAATAAAGTTAGACTTAAGTCACGATAATCAATTTG
Source organism: Oxyruncus cristatus (assembly GCA_013399855.1). Classification (NCBI taxonomy): domain Eukaryota; kingdom Metazoa; phylum Chordata; class Aves; order Passeriformes; family Cotingidae; genus Oxyruncus; species Oxyruncus cristatus. Next base: position 627,447 of record VXAY01004091.1, read on the forward strand.
CTGTTCTAAATGTTCCCATGGTGAAGCTTCTCTGTCCCTATTTCCTCCACAGGGGAGGTAGGCTCCTAAACTAACATTATATATTAGATTTCTAATAGGAAGAGTGAATTCCACTAAATTCTGACTTATGGAGTTGTTTTCAAAGAAAACCTCTCCTACTTAATTAAGAATATTGTAAATAAATTGAAAAGATTGCATAAAACAAAATCACGTTATGAAGTCACAAACTATTTTTTACCTTGTATATTGTTGACAACTATTTGTATTCGTGAAACCAAATCTTTTCCTTTCTGCTGAGTTTGGCCAAAATTATTAAATAATCCCTCAGCTGCTTTGTAGTTCATTTCAGCCTAGCAAGGAAAAGAAATATTAGATTAAAAATGTCTGGATACAGCATGCCAATAGCTGCTGTTATAGTCAGGAGATGTGTATTTTTAAATTGATTTGGCAAGTCACCTTTTCCTGAAGAGCACTTATATCACTATTTAGTTTAGTGAATTCTGTCTCCAACTCATCTACCTTTGAACCTTGATTATGAACAACAGAACGGTAGTTGTTCAGTAAGTCCTGAAAAGAAAGGAAAAATAATCCAATAAATCACCCGTATGCAGGAGTCAAAAAGCAAAACATTCACTTGGTTAGACCTTTATCCAATGTATATAAAAGCAGCATTACTGACATGAAAGCTGACCAATTCCTTCCCAAAACCTGGGGTTTATTATCTGTGAGTATAGCAACTGCTATTCCAACGAAAAAAACATTTTTTTAGAATTAATTTCAGTAACGGCAACTGGAATGTTGTTTTTTTTCAGTAATGCAGAGATGTGAAGTGCTTGAAAAACACAGAGCTAGAGGGAAACCTCAGAAGTAAAACTTTCAAGGGGAGCAGGCCTACGAAAAAGCAGAGATATTAATTCTATTTCAGAGCATGACATAGAAACCACAGATATCTTCTAACAAGTGAAGCCCAGTGCTACCGGCATCTGGTACTTGAAATCAAATGTTGACGTAGGTCCCCTTGCAAACTGACAAAACCTAAGCTCCTGGGTTCATTTCTTATCCCCTTAATCTGAAATCCACTTTTCTGTTTCTGTGTGCCTACCTTTAAGTCCTTGATGCGTGTTTCCAGACGTCTCATCTGCTCCAGCGTCTGGGTACTTGCATCGACATTTTGCAGCTGAGACTTAATGAGCTGAAGCTCATCACCAATTGTGCTCAAATCCTTCAGCAGTGTAATCACACAGCTATCGCAAGCTGGAGGGAGCACGAGCAATGGCAATCAATACATATCACTGATATTTGACATAGAGAACATTTCACAGAGCACATTAATAAGTGAGATGCAATGGAAATGCTTTGAAGGTTGTCATCTGGTGCTGCCTGAAGAACAAAGGCAACAATAAAGCCCGCAGTATTAAGGAAAGTGACCAAAGCCAGAAATAAGGAGATCCCATTTACGTCTGACTAGCTGACTGCCTCTTTAAGTATTTGGCTGAATGTTTGCTTTTAAAATGTTTACTATGGGATACCTCCAGTCCTTTTTAAACTCTGTCGCCCTTAAAGGGGTCATGACTATGTGTCTGAAACCAGCTGAAAGTAATCCAATTGAAGTTCTATTTTATTACTTACAGTCACAATCTTCATTGGGATCCACATCTTTTGGCTCATTATTGAAACACTCTGAAATCAAAAGATTGTCATTAGTAACCAAAGTTTTCTTATGGAAATACTCTTTCATTTTTGCCCTCACTTTTCCTGGTTGGTAGCCATTAAAACACAGTGCTGCCCTTCCATAAATCTACACTCCCTGTCAATGATCTGAAATGCCCAGAAGGTTTGAGCACGTCAAAACATTGAGACCCCACTTATGCCTTACTGTAAGCAATGCCTTTTCCATCCCTCAAGGGAAACTTACTGTAATCCCCTAATATATGCTTCTTGGGTAGCAGCAGAAGACCCTCTCATATCAAGTGTGCCGAATGTATTCCTAGAATCTGCCTAGAAGAATACCAGGGGGATTGGAGCCAAGACAGAGTTCAAGAAGCTTTTGGACATCAGTATGTATCTGCTCTCAGGCACATGGTGTGATTCTTGGGGCTGTCTTCTGCAGGTCCAGGAGCTGGACATCAGTGATCCTTGTGGGTCCCTTCTAACTCAGGATGTTTTATTACTCTATGACTATACTGTTAGAGCATTTTACCCTGGACATAGGTTCAAACCCCCTTTATCTATGTTAGTATCCATGTTCAAACCACAGATTTTGACTCCCCACAGAATGTCTTATCCACAAGGAACTAAGAAATATTCATGGATTTCCTTCATACCTGTCACAGCTTGCAAGATTAAGGTACTAATGAAGCTTGAGAGAAATCCATAGTGTATGCACAGAAGAAGGCATTTTATGTAAACAAGGCATGGAGCTTGGACCACAGATAGAGGTGCTATATAACAAACATTGCCCTCAGACTTCCCAACAAGCCAGCACAAGTGACTGCCTCTCCACAGCGCTCTTTCGTTTTGTTAATTTGTTTTACAAACCCTGTTACAAGAAGCTTAAGACTCCCCAGGTGCATGTGGAATTGTAACATCCTGGGATCCTAACTTCTAGGAGGAAGGAGAGGAACTGGCTCCTAAAGATCGTATCACATAGATGACAGGAATCTTCCCCATCTTGATGCCCAAGTCCCTTTTACAGGCTTGGTCTTACTGCCAAAATACTGTCTCTTCTTGAAAATGAAAAGAGCTGTGCATGTTGGTCAAAGTTTAAACGTGATGCTCTTGGAAGTCTTTTCCAACCATAATCATTCTATGTCTTTTACTCTGCAGGAAAAGGATGCGCTCGGTATAGGCTGATGCTGTCAACAGTCAAGGACAGCTTGCAACTGTGAGAGGGTACAGTGATAAAACTGGACCTGAACTTTAACAGCAGCATGAAACAGCCTGGAACAAACTGCCTAGATGTGCCATTTCCTTTGGCACTTGCACATTAAGCCATCCGGAAGTTAAACGGGATCGGTAGTGATCGTTGCTGCCAAAAGCAGACAAGTCAGAAAGAATATATTTGTAAGAGAATGAAGGAAATTATTTTGAAATTCAAATACCCATGCAATTCTGCTGTTGTGTAATCCAGCCAACACCAGACACGTTTCAGCTGTCGCTGTGAAGTACCAATTAAGTAAAACTATTATTACAGCTTGTGCACAAACAGCATCAGCCAAGAAATGGTGAAGTGCTGGCCAAGCACCAAACATCATGCAAAAGAAACCTGCTAGAACATGCTGTGCCGATGATCACAGAGGGTTTTATTCCTAATGCAGAGAAAGAGATGGCTGATCAGAATGTATAGTTGGAGGAAAACAAACTGGATCATTGAATTTTGCCCTACGGATTAGTTTGTGCCAGCAAACGCTTGCTTGAAAAAGAAAGGAATGATAAAACATCAAACACTAGTTGGATCTGTTCCATACAAGGTATAAATATAATAGAGATGTATTACCTCAATGATGAAATGTGAAATGAGAACAAGTTATTGAAAAACTGCACCAGCTGCCAACAGCAGTTCACATCACCTGCTGGTTTTCTAATTTCTGTGGCCAAAGAAAGGTAATGTGATCCTTACAGTTAGTAGATTGCAGTATGAACAGCAAAGCAGAGAAATGAAGAGCATATTTGAAAGAGAAATATTTGGAGTTAATAGTTGGAAACTTCACTAACATATGAGGTGGAAAATCTGTCTACAGGGAAAGAAAAGTGAAATTTTCACGGCGAATGAAAACATGGGAGAATCAAGGTCATTTCAGGAGCTGTGGCTTGTTTCTGTATAGAAAGGAGTATCCCAAGGGACTGGGGTGAACTGAGGTAAAGACAGTCTGAGGAACGTAGGATTAGGCCCCCTACTTAAAAATACTAATAGATAAAGCGAACATATGCCCATGGTATTATATAAGAGCTTATTAGTTGTGAAGTACATGTGTGACTGATTACGGGAAAATCACAGATGTCTTCGCTAGCAGAGCAGTGTGTAGCTGGATTTATAAAAGATCCTCCTGAGATCAGGTTCTAGCTTCCACTGTAAATGCAGTTAGCTTGAATACCTAAGAAGGCAGTGCCTGATGCAGACTCCAAAGATGTCGCTAATCTTTGCCAAAGACATTTTAACGAGGCAGACTGAGAATGCTCAGTTTCGTAAGTCCATTAACACAGACATGATATAGTTTAACCATGTCAGCAGAGGAACTATGATGCATTTAAAAATGCAGCCATGAAACAAAAAAAAATTGGTAGTATTTATGAAGAGAAATACAGGATAAAATAGCTTACAATGGTAAACTTGATCACTCAGGACAGCCCATCTATTACCACGGTGTTATGTTTTAGGAAACCTTACATTCTGTAAAATACTATCTACATTTCCTTTAGGTCTAGATCCTTCCTTCAGTTCAGTTTCCTTTTTTGCTTCCTAAAAAGAAAACAGCGCTCTCTCCCGTGTTCACAGGCCCTCACATACCTCCAGTCAGGTGGTCACAGCTAACCAGCTGCCCATTACTATTGCAGTTACACTTCTGACAGTAGCCTCCGTATTTTTGTGGATTTCCAAAATATCCTGGAGCACAGCTAGATAAAGAGATACAAGTAATTTTGATTAAATATTTGAAGCTATTTTTGTGAAACATACTTTCCCTTGAGCAAAACCCCCAGTTATTCTCCTGAAGAAACTTTCAGGAACTTTCGATTTCATGTCTTGAATTGAACAGAAAGGATATATTTTTGGTTTACAGTATCCTCTGTACTATGCTAAAAATATCTTTGTGAGTGCTGCGGATTTTTTTTCTAAAAATAAAAGAACTCCCACAATGCTCTTATAGGAATAATTCACTTAATCTGAAAAAATACAATGCACACAGATACATACATACATACTCAAGGAATTTGACAAGGCTTAACCCAGAAAACCATACCATTCTGGTCTGTGATCCCACCAGAAAACATGTAATAAGGAAGATCACAATGCAAGCACAGCTGAGATTTCAAACAGCAGTGGCACTGAATAAAATCATCACCCTTCTGGCTGGGTGATACCTCCTCTTGCCACCTGTTAGCAAAGCAGTCTGTATGTGTGGTCTCTAAATATTTCCTGAGTAAAATATACTGTCCAGACTGGCTAGCTAATACTCCTAGAAGTCACTCTGTTTTAAGACCTATAAGGTTGGTAATGTGGGATCAAAGGGCCATGATGAGTAGCTGATGTATAGCTATATCAAGAACAGAAAGTCTCCATAACCTGCAGATTAGATGTCTAAGGTAACAGTCTTGAAGCACAAGACAGTGTCCTACTGAGGTCCTGTCTTCAAACGAGACATCATGACTCATTGGCCTTGAGTTTCCAAACCAGACTACACCGTTCCATTACACTTGAGTTCTCCCTGAATTTAAAATTCAGTGAAATTGGTTCATCTGCCTGCCTCAAACTGCCATGTTGTTCCTCCTTGGCTTTGCCAAACTGCTGCAATGTTCCAGCAAAAGAGATGGCTTCAGCCTGGTGTGTGTATGCTCCAGCTGTGGAGCACATCAGCAGAATGATTTGAGATCAAGGGTACGGTGCTAAATGTTACATGGTTGCTGCTGGATAATCAAGAACACTGAAACACCATCATGTACACTGGAGGAAACAGGGAGATGTTTTTAACCTGAAAAGGGATCAAAGAAGTGGGAGCTGTTATCACCAGAGTGCAGGATAAGGCAAGGCACAGGGCACTTAAGCAAAGAGGCTGACGCTTCTCTTCTTGGTAAAAAATGTGTAGTCACTAGTCTGTGGAGAATTGCTTACATTTCTTCAGGGAGCATTGGGTTTATGACTGGAATTACTCTAGAGCACCACTCTTTAGCAGCTCTTCATGTAAATAGCTACTCCTTAAGCATGTGCATACCATGTCCATATATATTACCCAATACAGACATATATTACCCAATATTACCATATGTCCATATATATTATCCAATACGGACATACTTCCTTTTATGGTGCCTCTCAAAAACCTTAGTTTTGAGAAACAAGTCACTCACCGTTCACAACGAACTCCGGTATAACCTTCTTTGCAGAGACACTGAATTTCTTCACCATTTGCCACACAGCCAGTTGCAAATCTTTGAGAAGAAAATATCTTGTGAGCACATATGATGTGAGCACATCATCAAATAGGATTTACACTCCTGAGGTTCAGTTTAATGACTTTCGGATTAAAAAGTACTGATACCACCAAAGTACTTCTCAGCTAATTTAATTGCCTCTAGATAATTTACTGAGACTAATTCTTTCAAGTTTCATATTTTTTTTGGTAAATTATTCCCTTAGACTAAAAAATAATCCTTTCCTGACCCTGTGGACTGAGTATTAATAGTTCACTACCCAAAGGAATGCCTAAAATAAACCCTAGTAGTGATGTCATAAAATAAACCAAGTCTGGGTAGCTCTTTTATCTTACTAAGCAAGAATCAATAGCCTGTGCTAGATAACATTTCCTCCTGTTTGTATAGATTGGCTTTTCTTTTCCTCCTTTTTAACGGATGACAACACTAGTGGATATTTTTACATAGCTAATATTGTTTAGGGTATTTTTAACTAAGGCTGAGTAAAGTTGTGCACCACGTTTGGAATCTCTAGGGAGTATCTGGTTAACACAATGAACATTTTTCTCTGCTCTTTCTAGTAGAATTATCTGGTTTCAAATTTCACTTGGAGAGAAACCATTATTCTGTCCAATGTTCAGGACGGAGAAGGCAGGAGACGAAGTGGGGCAGGCCATGTTTGCTACTTTGGTTTTTTAATTTATGAACAGTTGGATAAAGCAAGTCTGTGTATCAAAGACACATGTCTGCACTGAGAATTGCATATAATTTGACTAGATGGAAGACTGTCAACTCCAATAATGCCAGGTGGGGTGCATTTCCTATGTCAGGAATGGTATTCACTACCCTAACGTGCAGCTATATGAAACTGCATAGGTTTATGGTCTCTCTAGGTATTTCAGTACTCCTAAAACATGTTCAGTCAGCTTCAGGCAAGAACCTGCAGAAGAGGCTGTCAAAACTAGATCTATCAGAGAGTTCTCTGATAAACGAAAAACCTGTCTACTGTCTAAAAGTGTAAATCACTTATTTAGGGTTACTTGGTGTTTGCTAATGCACCTGGTAAATACTATGCAGTGCCTTTAGCAATTTATAGTTTAATGTAAAAAAAAATTGGTTTTATTTAACACATTTCATAACTGACCAATGATCATAATGTGCCTAAACATACCATGCATTTAAAGCAATTTATTGCCCAATTTTAAAAGCCTGGCAACCTCATTAGATCCAAGAAAGTTTCATTTTTTCAGCTTAGCATGCTTACACTTCCAATAGAGCTTCCACGTGAAGAGCAACCACGCTCTTTCAGAATTCTAGATACATGCTTAAGAGCTTGAAGGTTTTTATATTATTTTTGCATCTTACTAATTTTTCTGAATTCATATAAAAGGCTTGTTTCACTGTTGTTACCTATCTCCTAGCCAGAGTAATAGTGTCAAACACCTTGCATTTCAGCAAACAAGGAAGATCCTGGATATGCCCAGTAAGGGGAAAGACTTCCATCCTACATTTGTCATTATGAAGGAGTTACTCGTGGTTTTGTACGTAAGCCCACTACAACTCCCTGGGACTCCCCAAGGCTATGACCAGCGTGCCTCTGAGGCCCATCCAGTGTCCCACCAAGCTGAGGGTGTACTCATAAAGTTAAAGTTCAGGGTCTGAGTGAGAATTAGAAAGCCCAGCATATTAGAAAAGGCAAAGCTGTGAGACAGACCACCAAGTTACTGCCGGCGTAATGTGCCTCCATTGGGTCTGATGCCACACTATGATGGGCAATACGAGAACAGAGAAGAAGATTAGTATCTGCCTATGGCAGCAGAGTTTGGGCGTGGGGGAAGGGGGGGTTTACATCTTTTTCCCCCCCCCCCTCCCCTCCTTGACTTCTTACAAGCTTTTACTGTACCTGTTAGTATAGGGGCAGGGACACACACGGCAGGAACCCTGAGTGGCATCTCCAAAATATCCATCTTTACAGCGCTCACATTTCTCCCCAGCAGAATTATACTGACAGTTCTTGAAAAGGAAACAAGCAAGACAGTTAGCAGTGCTTTACCACTCAGTATGGCTCTACTATTATTTAAAAAAATACAGCTAATCTACTCAGAGGATATTTTCGTTCCCCTCCATGTAATCAAGCATTTATTGCCATATTGCCTTCACAACCAGGACAGAGCAGTTTCAGTCAATTCTCTAACTGCAGAAAACACATTTTCCTCCCTATTGTGGAAAATCAACTGATAAATAAGCTGAATTTAACATATTTTTAAAGAAATTCAATCAGGTGCATGGTTAGTTAAGGAACATTCCATTAATGCACTCTCTATGCCTTGATATTCCAATTAAAAAAAATCACTATGTTTAAATTTCACATCTTAACACTAATTAGAAGGCAGGTATAATTTAAAAGCATGCAATGAATTGAGCCCAAGTACATTCTTTAAAAAAACCCTGTTAAATTAATACAAAAATTGTTTCTCTTAATAGATTCAGATCAGAATTGAGTTTCACGTAGTTTCTCCAGTGCATGTGTTAATTGTTACCTGGGGTAACTGGAATAAATAAGGAAATAATAAAATAATGAAATAATGAAAAGCAAAGACTAGGAATACAATTGAAACCAATGCAACTGAGTCACTTTTTCCATGATAAAATTGTTGGAAGTTATTTTGGTTTAGAAATGTTCTTAATTCTGGTGCTGTCTAATTGTCACACATTTATACTTTATGGGGAAAGAATGAGCAAGTTGCTTTTGCATTACCCAAAGCAATGGTAATTTAAAATAGAAGTTGTTCAAATACATAAGCAGCATAAAAATACATAAGCAGCCACAAAAATTCCAAGTGACCAACACTCAAGAGGCATTCACACTCCCAAATTCTGCAGCTGTTTGTCTTCAGTGTGCAGGAGACTCATCCAATGTCCCACAGAGCTGAGGGTGTAATAAACAAGGCTAAAGATGGAAAAAAAGAAAGTGGGAAATTGGCTGGAAGAGGTTACTGAGCAAATTACGCTTCCATTTCAGGGACCTTGATAGCTCAGGGCTATGTTTTAAGACCTTACTACCAGTAGTAAGGCTAGCAGTAGAGGGACATTTTTCCCTACAAATGAGAAACAATTCTGTCTCTCCCATCTCCTCTTACACTCCATTCTCCTCGACATTTCTTCATACCCAGATTCCCTTAACCACATCAACAGCCCTTCCCTCAAACTCTGCAGGTAGTAACCCCTAATTTGTTTTCATTTTCGTTAAAGAACTAAATCTGTGGCTCTATTATGAAAGGTTCTGGGAATGACTAGGAAAAGCTCCAGTTCACATATGAGACATTTAACATGAAATTAAACAACAAGTAACACAAAGACATCATGTTTGCAAAAGGAACCATTTTAAAGTGCGGCCTCTATAAAAGTTGGTCCTGCAAAACCCTAATGGAAAATTCAGACTGTTTCTGAATAATTAATGTCCATGTTTATAATCCTGAAGAATAAATTAAACTGCAAAAAGAGTAAAAGAGATGTATTTAAAAACATATGTGTTGGTTTCAACTTTGAGCAACCTCCTCCCATCCCCTGAAGTTTATCTCCTGGCTTTTTGTTTTGCTCACTCTGTCTATAATAACTGAAGCAATTCTGTAATTTCAAAGAAAATTTAAGCTATTTCACATATAAGCCACTCTAAATGTGCCATGCTGCTCCTCTAGCTACATGGCATATAAGGGCTGGAGGTCCCAAGGCACAGTGGAATGAAGCCAGAGCAGCAGCTTCCTCATGGGTCCTCCTTCAAGTTTCACAGGGCCAGAGACAGCCCTGGAGTCACAGCATCTCCAAACCACCAAGTATTGCAAACCCTGAAAGGAAAACTCCCAGCTGACTGTGAATGCACCCATATGGTATAAGGAAGTCAGAGGAGAGTGTGTCAGGGCCACAACAGAAACACTGAAGTTACATGAAACACATGGGGTTACATGACATGAAGGAACATGTCGTGGGATGAGCAAGTCTCAGCACCATGGTGCTGCTGAGGGAACATGCCTTCCAGGAGGAAGGGCAGGAACCAGGAGGATCACAAAGCCTGATTAATGGCAGAGAGCTGGCTTTTCCCGACACATAAGAACTGGCCTTTCAGTCTTCTCCACCTCCTCCTGCCCTCCATTCTCCCCTGCTTTCAGCAGTGCAGCAGCACACTCCCACTGGTATGCAGCCCCTAGGATGTGGAACTTGGTGGCTTCTCAAGGGAAGCCTCCTTTTCTTCTCTGCCCCACATCAGGTCTTTGTCCTATGGCTCTTCTACAGAGACACAAACTTGCTCACGGTTAGGCGGAGGCTCATAATGAAAATACAGGCCCTCAGGGCTTTCATTTTTCACTGCATTATTCTGGATGACTTTGCTTGCCCTAAATCTTGCCCTAGGGCCAAGGGTTGACTTAGCTCTATCTGAAAGTTAATCCAGCTGTGAGAAAGAGGAGATAAAGAGAAATCTAAGTCACATACTTCATGAGGTGAAAGTAGAATTTGCCTTTCTAATTCTAATCTGAAGTGAAACTTCCTCATCTTTCTTGTTCTGCTGCAGCACTTTCCTGTCACAGCCTGCCCTGCCCCTCCAAAGCAGCAGCCTGTAATTCATCCCCCAGAATTTGCTGAATCGGTTTATGGTTTCCATCAAAGCAACATGGTTGGTTCAGATGAAGTCGGGGGAAATGACATAACGCGCAGGAATGCGCCGCAGGCAGAATGGATACAGTGCAAGCAAGGAAGAAGTAACAGAAAAGACAGACCATGAAAGATGTTGGCACAGTGCTTGTTTACACAGTAAATGAAAAATTAGTGAAAAGCTTTAGAGTGAGAATTTTTCAGAACAAAGTATTCAAAGAAGCATCATGGATATAAACTGGAGAAGCACAGTCAGCCACATGTCACAATTCCATTGCCATGAGGGCTGATCTGCTCCCATGAGGCTGCTTTGGGTTTAGCACAGTGTGTCAGGAAGCAAAATCCGCCCTGCTACACCTTCTGGAACAGCTAAAAATTTCTATTCAACCTAGCTTTTATGATTACAGTTTGTGGAGATACACTGAGCCAATTAAACAAGAGATTCTGCAAAGACTGTGCTATGTACGAATGTCCTGTTTGTCGGCATTGGCAAATCTTACTATGCTTGTATAACACTAAGGACTGCACATACCAGGATAAGACCCATGTTTATTAAAAATAACTACAAAAGCTTCCACAAGTACTAATTTGGCAACTTTTTGTACCAGGACCCAACAAAAATTACAGGGGAAAGAAAGAAACTGAAAACAAGGACATGGATTACTCCAATCACCCACGGTTAAGTCAAATATACATTTAAGTGTACACATCTTAGGCTCATTAACAGTACAAAATTTAGAGAATGAGGCATACAAGGATTATTTTTAGTTGCTTGGAATTTAACAATACTGCAGTAAGATAAATAGGTTTTTCTCTTTTTCTTCCCATTAATTTCTTAAATTTTAGTAGTTACTTACAATACATTTTCCAGTACCATCTTGACACCTATCTGAATTTCCATTGCAGTTGCAGGGCACACAGCGTCCAGCAAATAATCCTTTATTTTCACGATAAAATCCAAGGCCGCATTCCTAGACAATAAGCAGAGAGAAAAAAATCAGTGAATGTTGGTGGAAAGAGCACGTTATGGGAAGCGTATTTTGGAAATCTTTGCCATTTCCAAGGAGTAGTGAAGGAATACATTTCTTTGCAAGCTCCTCTATTCTAATTCAGCAAATAGCAATGAATGGAGATGAAGTTTCAGCTGAACCCTCTTCTTTACACATTTTGGTAGTGATGATTTAATAACTTTCACTAACCTCTGAGCAAAACACGTTTCCCGTGGCTATGTACAAAGGTGTTGAATATGATTTTAAACCACAGAAAAACATTTGCCTATGAGAATACTGCATTGGGAATCTCAGGAAGAACATACGGAAATCTCACATATTAACTAGTGGTTATATGAAATCTCAATATTAATTTCACTACGGTGTATTCCTTGGAAATAATTCTAGATATCTTCTACATACATTCATCATGACTTCCGTGATAAGTCCAGCAAGAGCTACACAAAGCCATGCCTAGACACAGCTAGGTGATGTAACAAAATATACAGTGATCTTATTTCTAAGTACAGGCTTGCCCTGGAGACCAGGAAAGCATGAGAAGAATGTTTAGCTATAGAGAGCACAGGAGCGGGAGCACAGCCTGTCAGGTCACAGTTGGATTTAGGCAGAGAACTGAACCAGAGGGACATTATCAATGAAGCAAGAGACATCAGGTTTGTTAGCCTACACCAGGAAGGTAGTAACTCATTTGTTAAAACCAGGTTCTTGCTTGCCAAGGAAAGGGCAAGCATAAGGAGTTCCTCCTGTGAGCATGAAGCCGTCCTGTACACAGACCAATTCAAAAATTCACACCCACCTCCTCTGCTCACATACTCCTGGCACAACAACCACACCAAAAATGACTGGACATAAGTCTAACCCTTCCATTCCCGAGCTCCTTTTCACTAGGAACTAAGGTAGTGTGGTGCAAGGAAGATCAGAGGCTGTCAGGAAGTGGGGAGAAAGCTGTGCTCCCCACGAAGCCAGCACCTCCCAGGTTCCTGCCTCCGGCAACGTACTTCTGTGCTGTACTTATACCTCACCTCTACCTCACAGTTCGGGGCTGGCCCCAACAACATGCAGAAAACAAGTGACAGTTGAACTTTAAAGCCATAAATCTTTTCTCAAAGTGTAATAATTGCACCACCAAGACTGAAGGGACTAATCTGAAGAGCAAAGGGTTTGTGGGATGGTGTCACAAACCATGTTCCAGTGGTTCAAGTTGTAAATATTCATGCAGAGGCAGGATTAACCTGAAAAGAATTTATCGATAGAACTACCAGAGGGAAAAAGCCTCTCACAAAGCAGATCCCAAATGGAATAATGAGTTACCGCTGCTTAAACAACAGTTGCTAATGGCACCTTTGCCTTCTCTACATATAGGATAAATGAAAAAAAAAAAGTATACAGAATACTAATACCATCAAAAACTTCAAATACTGACTTCAGTGTGAGCAAGGACTAAATTTAGAATAGACATCTGAAGTTTTTCAGATACATTTTTAAAAGGGTGAACATGTTCCCTGAACAACAGGGAGCCAATATACACAGCTTCTGAAGAAACCAGGGCCTGAACTACATTAAACAGCATGACTAAGTAAAATATAGGCCCTAATGCATATAGGTTTTATTTACTTACAGTCCTTTTTTTGGAGAGCAACATGAATCGCACCTTTTAAAAACACATTCAAATGCATTTGGAAAAATATCTGTGCAGCCTTTGCTTTTCTATTTATGCTGCCTTTAAAACAACGCATTTCGAGTATGTAGGCACTCTGTTTTCAAAGCAGTATTTGTGATTTCCACACAAATGATAAATTGAATCCACATGGAGATAAAGCTCTCGCTCGGCACTTTCAAGTGCTGATGTGTTTAGGCTCATTGTTTTCAAGTAAACAGCAATTTAAAAGAAACTCTTGCACACACTTTTGTTGGCAAAGTACTTTGAGACATAAGATTAGCCATCTCATTACATTTATATTAGATAATGCATAAGTTGTTACCAAATTAATTAATTTAAAAACAAAGTGAAAGAAGGAAGTAAGTGAAAATGCGCAAATTACCTGTCTTGGGTAAAAATCCGTTTGAACTTGTTGCTGCTGACTCCTCTCCAGAAGGTGGGGATAGGAGAGCCTCTGTTGCATATCTTGTGTTAAACAATGCCCCAGGGACACTAACGTGACAACCAGCCATCCTACATTTCGTGGCCTCTGTGCTTGGGCCATCATTTTGCTTTGGTCCCACCTCAGACATACGCTGCTATCCCTTCGGTGCTCACCCACTCCTTCTCTTAAACACTCCCTTCTTCTCCAGCTTCTGACTCAGATTAATGAGGCTCTGTGCTGTGATGGGCCCCACCTTTAAACTTTATACGTGAGTCAAGTCGTACAGCACACATTACTGTTCCTGAGGTTAACAAGTAACCCTGCAGTTCCTGTAGCTCAATATATACCTAAGTCGGGGTGGGGCAGGCATCACCTCCTCCCCTCCTATGGCAGCCAGACAGAGTTGGGTGATTAGAGCAGAAAGTCATTGCCTGAGTAACGCTGCACAAACATACTGTGCTTACCAGCCACTCAGGTGAGTGTCTTGGTCACTTCCTTTGGCTTTGTATTTCCACCAGGTAACATTAAAAAAACCCAAAAGCTTGGTTTATCAAGTCAATACGTTGAAATCAATGCAATGGCACTAGTAAGTTCACTCAATGCTCATCAATCTGTGTGTGGTACAGAAAACCAAATGTGTGAAAAAATTGAAAATATTTCCAAAATGGTATTTGAGAGATGATGAATAGCTGCCCTGGTTGCTCCAGTCTAGATAGTATTCACTCATTCTCACCTCAAAAAACTTTTGCAAGCTTAGTACAGCAACTGTTGCTTTATAGTAACCTGCAACCATTTCTGAGAGTAATTTCTCATATTTTGTGCACTTTTCACAGTGCTTATCTCTCCAGTACCTTATTCTGCTGCACTGGGAGCTTACACATGGCAGCAGTCAAGCTCTAAGCTAAGCAGAAAGACAACCAAAAGAATTACAGTTACAGGAAGAGCATCAGGGACAGGATATACAGTCGGGGTTAGGATTTCACCAGTCTTCAGGTAACAGTATTACTTTGCAATGTTTACATTATCTTTCACAAAAATATCTCCAAAAATTCTTGTAAATGTGTTAATTTCAGATTTCAAATATTTTCCTAGAAATATAGTAGAATTACCTAGGTTCATGCTTCTTCCCTTGGACCCTGCTAAAATAAGGAACACCAGGAATGTTCTTTCACTGTGTTTGGTCTCACAGACTTTGACCAAGTCAATTTTGACCTTCTGTCAAGTATTGACTGAGATTATTCAGCCTCTCAGAGGGCACCACAGAATAATCCATCATTATAGTGCCTTGCACATGTAAAATGACATTCACAGCTCCACAAGTGATCACAAGTTGAATAACCCTACAGTGCTTCTTAGACAGTGAAAGCACTTGAGCCATTGAAAGTGCACAGGCTTACAAGAAGCACGTTTAATGACTTTAATAACTAGCCTGTTCCTCTAACTAACTCAGTATGTATAGCTGCAGGCAAGGCAGAAGATAATGGTACTGTATGGAGGCAAACGTTTCCTACCTGACATGAGTCACCGGCGTACTCCGGAGGGCAGGAACATGTCTCTACACTGTAGGCAATGCTGCCGCTTCCTGCGCTGGTGGCTTCCTCCAGCCCCACCTCACCGAGCGTCAGTCGCTGAGTCTCCGTGAAGTAAAGGCCTCTGATGTGTAAGCCATCCAGTCTGGACAGGATTGTCATCAGTTCCTCTCTGGATACAGGGTTATTGCTGCTGGCATGCCTGAAGTTTCCCTGTGCATTAAGGGTACAAAATGAGCGCAGCCCTGCAGCTTCTTAAAAAGAGTATCTGCAAAGAAGACTGGAGGACAAGGAAAAGGGAGAAAAGACAGATGGAACAGACCCCTATAGTGCCAACTGGTGTGGAGTGAAATAGGGGCCAGGAAAATAAACATAGGATGGGTGGAAACAAGAATAATGAGCACAGAAACAGATGTCGCCTTTACTTTGCAAGCTATGAATAGCTCTGAGGTACTGAGAAGTGAAGAAGCCTGTAGGTTCCTTTTCAGTCACCAAGATTTCTTAGAGATATCACTCTCCAAACCACAAAAGGATGGAGGAAAATGTTTTTACTTCTAAGAGTAAGTGAAGTCTTAGAAATCCAGTCTTTCAGGGATGCCTTCACATGCTTTCTTGCTGCTAACAGACACAGCATTACTGAACATGGAATCTGGCTTGAAGAAACATCTTTTTTTTGCCTGCGTATGAGAGAGAAATAAATAACCCAGTCTGACCTTCTGAGCACAGATTTAAGGTAGGAATAATCCCCGTTAAATTCACCTACCTGAATGTTGGACACCCATTCTAAACTAGGTAACTAGACACCAAGGAAAACAGATAACAGTTCATTCCATCCCTATTAAGTACAGTCTGAGGCTGCAGTGAATCATCTTCCATTGATGACTGATTCAGTATTACTCCACTGGCCCTGGAGGAGAGTTCTAAGGGCTAAATTGGACAAGAAACCTAGCTCAGAGGTGCCAAATATAGGTGGCATGAACCAGAAACCAGGCTCGATGTGGCAGTAAAGAGAGAGAAAAAATGTTGTTCATATTTAAGGTCTACAGTATTTAAGTTTATATTCACTACCATTACCAAATATTTGGTATTTCTGCACATATTTTTATGTGCCACTGGGGAGAAAAGAGAAGCCCATTCCCTCTTCAGTTCTTACCTCAACCAGCTGCACACGGCCGTAATATTGACGATCAGGCAGTGGGTTGTTGGGATCCATATAAACAACTTCCATTTGACGGCCCTATGTGAGAATGAGGATGTAACATTGGTGTTTCACTACTTGTTACGGTAAAGTGTTCAGATGCAACAAAATCTGGTGAAACACATTAACCCTGTTCTTCCTGTTTAGAAATAAAAACTAATACCTCTGAAAACTATGTGACATTTTGTCAGCAAAGTGGTAGAGTGAGCACTGTGTTCTAGTGTCAGCACGGTTTTCACTGATTTCGCTTATTAACAACCTTGCTTTCAAGTAAAACATGAAGAGAATCAAATTAATGCTGATCAATTTTCACAGAAACTAGCCAGTACTTTTTATTGAAATGTTTTTGCATTTTCAAACATTATCCTTTGCATCCTGGTGCACAAGCAACTATGGATATTACTGTAGTACTATATGAGGTATGTTTCCCAATAAGAATCCTAAAATACTGAACTAATATATCTGACGGTCTGAGGAAACAAGCTCCCCTCTTCCATCCCTGCTTTGTGAATTTCAACAAATAGTCAAAGATTTTAAATTTTGACCACAAAGTGGTTAAACTTAAAAACTGTTAACCTCAAATGTATTTTTATTTCAGTCCCTTGAAACCTAATAATTAAGCTTAATTTTATGCTGAAGAAAATTCTCCCAGAAAATGAGATTAATTACACATGGAATCCAGGGCATCTCTTGCAGGGACGAGGCCACACTTGTTGACAAGTGTGCAAGGCACTAATTAATATTTTTTCAACAGGTGCATTTTACAGAGACAATACTATTTCATCTTTTTATTTGCTCTCAAATCAATTATACTTAATAACACGTTACTTTGGCAACAAAGACAGATGTGTTGATGGCTTTAAGCAAAATGCAGTAAAATCACTTTTAGAGAAAAATAGCAAGTGCTATTAAAGTTAAGTACACTATAGGAGCAAAATTTCCCATAGTTGTCAGGTAACATAAAAATCATGGTAGTGGTGTTGCTTAAAATTGAAAAAAGGCATTTAAAAACTTACTGTTAGTCGTATATCAGGTCTCTTATCCAGAAGAACCATGCCCTCACTAGGTAAGCCAAAAGATTTCACTTGGTAACTTAGGAAGCCACCATATGAAGAAAGCTGTAGCAAAACGCACAAGAACAGAGATACCTGACTGCACTGTTGCTTCATATTAATGTAACTTTGTATTCCAGTTTACCCCATCTTCCATCACTGTAAATAAAATACTTACTCTTTGGTTTTAGAAAAAATGCAAAAATAGTGCTGCTTGCAAGAAATTACTATTTTGTTTACTGTGTGTATTGAGCAGATACTATTCTCTGAAAGGTTACCTACATCATAAGGATTTTTTTCATACCTGGGTTCACACTAAGTGTGTCATGGAGAAATCACATGTTCACATGAACATTGTTCTTCCCCTCATTGTACAAAACAGATTTGGTGCATCAAGAGCAGACATCAGATTGATTGATAACGAAAGTGGTAGTGAACCCCATGAACAGCTACAGATAAAAAAGAAGTAAGACTAAAAATGTTCAAAGGCGGCTTTCATAGGCCAGCATTTTCTAAACTTACTGCAAACATGAATGCAAGCAGGAAACCTTTGCTCCAGCTTCTGGGAGACAGGACTTCTACTGGTATCAGCTCTGTTGTAAGCAGGCCAGTGCTGTAGGCTGAGCTGAAGCCACACTTCTCTTGGCTCAACTACACGTGACCCACAGGTGGCCTCTAACCCAACCAAATACATACAGCGCTGCCCAGAACAGACATAGGCAAGTATGTTTGAATCATCTGACAAACAGCTTCCCTGGGTGGTGTATGAGTGACTCAGTACAGAACATATCGAAAAGAAAGGAAGCCCCAGGCACAGCCTGGAGAGTTTTTGTTCCAAGACAAGCCTAGAAGGAAGGTTTGTGGGTACTAGGTGAAATCAGACATTTTGGCATAGATATACTATTTTGTTTTGCACCCCTTGTCTTTTATGCTTGGTTTTGACCTGGGGGAAGAACTACTTTGTCAGGTTTTGCTTTTCTACAGGTAAGGACCAGCCTTCAGCCTACCCCTTTCCAAACACTTTGATGAATTATAAACAAAATACTGACATCTCAATATTAAATTTGTTCCTTGGATCACAGGGATGTAATTAACGTCGATTGCATTTTCAAAAGCATCATTTGGAACACTGACTGTATTTTGTCAACACAATGAAAACACCCTGTGCAAGTATTTAAAAAAAAAAAAAAAGTAAGAGAATTAAAAATATGTACAATTTTTTCTAAATTTTTTTTTTAATGGGAAAATATTAGTCTTATAAACTACTCTCTGTATTCCAGATGTATGGTATTTATGTTTTAACATTAAGAGTCATCTATTAAATAGAATATTAAAATACAAAAGAGCAAAAAATGGGGACAATGTGATCTGAATTTCTCAATGACTGTTAGTTTCTGCACTGCTACAGAATTTTCATTTGATTCCCTTTAAACCTTTAAACAAAAGACACAGATAGGAAAAAAAATATACTCTGCTAAATATAAATGTTCCAGCAGAACTAGTTAAAACGTTTAAGATAATGGAAAACAGTATTTATACCCTCATCGCACTGAAAAATATCTGACGTGGTTTTGTTCTCATTTTCTGAAAGAGATGCTATCACTGGAAGCAGACCACAACCTGACATTTTCAAAATACAGTAATGTGAATAACTGGGAAATTTATGAGCTTGTAAAGTAACGGCTAGATAGCATTTTGGGGGGACTTTCATTACTGCAGTGTTGCCTGTGCTAAAATATACACTAACACACTGTGTATGGCGAAAGCAGGACCCAAATTAGAACTATTTTATTTACGGTGTTGTCATTGGAAATGAAAGAAAGTCATGGCAGGCCTAGGTAGATACTGTGAAACGTAACATAAAACTCACAGCACTGATCTCAACAGCTGTGTTTAAAAAGGGTTATTGCCTGCTTTATATCTTGTTATGGGAACAACAAAAGTCCTTTTGGTTCAACGCTGCAGGTGGTAATGTATGCTCTAACATGAAATTTCTTTCAAAAATTATTTGTAAGCATTGAAACAGGAACCTCTATAACATGAACAAAAAGCACCCTAACTAAACATGCTGTTCAGCTGAGATATGGACCTCTGTGCGCAGGAGAGCAGGACGAAAAATACTGCTATAGTTTTTAAAATAAGGACTAAGAACTCCAAAATTGTACCGTGTTTAATGCTCTGGTGTCTATCCCATTTGTTTTCTCCTGTGTCAGTAGGATTACATCTGAAAAGCCTGTGTGTCCTATGACTGGTTAATAACTATTGACACTGTCGGAGTTCCAAACGAGGAGAACCTAGGCTCCAGGTCTGCAAGTCACCACTATCGAAGTCGCCCTGGTCTGTGTGATCCTTGGGCTGAGATGCTGATGGTATTAACTGTGAGAAAAAGACTGCTGCCATGCATGGGTTGACAAAGCAGCAAGCAGTTTAAAGAACACAAAGGTTAAAAAAACAGTTCTTGCTCTTCCCAAGCAAGATATCAAATGCAAAAGGTTGGGTCTTTTTGTGTGCCACTGAGCACATAATCAGCTTTTATTCTTTTGGGAATCTGCTCAGGACATACTCTAAAGAACCTAAAGGATTGGCAAGCTCTGTGTGTTCTGGGTTTCAGAGTGGGCACATTGGTAAGCTCTATGTGTTCTGGGCTTTGGAAAAGGAGTTGAAGGTACCA
The DNA here is from genome assembly GCA_013399855.1 of Oxyruncus cristatus. Classification (NCBI taxonomy): domain Eukaryota; kingdom Metazoa; phylum Chordata; class Aves; order Passeriformes; family Cotingidae; genus Oxyruncus; species Oxyruncus cristatus. The sequence continues at coordinate 647,764 of VXAY01004091.1, forward strand.
GCTCCCTGAACCATACTGCTCACATAAAGACCTCTCTGGCACTGAGCAACATGATTAATTCTGTGTAATCGGTTATAATTTTAACACTGCACTCAGAAGTAAAATGTTGTGATTCCTGGCATGACAGGTAAGACAGACAAAAATCTTGTGAGGGAAGAAAGAAAAACGTATCTAAGAAAGACAGACTTTTTATCAAAAATGCTGGCAAAAAAATTAATTCCTGCTATTTAAAACAGATGAGTTAGGTGGCATTTACCTTCTCTCCCAGGTAAGACGGTGGTGCTTTCCAATACAAACTATGCACAGAAGCAGGCAATTCTTGAACATCAGCCACTACACTATTACTGACTGGATTGAAAGTGACTGGAATGTCAATATTTTCATCCACTGCCTCCAAGCGCCAGTTTCTCATGTCCACAAACTAATGAAAAATACATAAAGGAAATAAGCTTGTCTCATCCTTTATTAAACTTTACCAGCACCAAGTAATGAGAAGAAAATGTTTAGCCTCTGTAATTCCCCTAGCATGAAATGCAACCGCATCAGAGCCAGTCTAAAGTCTGTGCAGTGGATGTTGCACGGACCTCAAAAGAGAAAATAAGTGGGACAGATGAGCCAAAGCTACTTGGGATGCAGGTATTTGGTTTGTCATTCGCAAACTAAATTCTGTCTCCAGTCACATGAAGACAGACCCTTCTGGAGGTGACTAGGAATTGTGTACACAAACCCAAGGAGATGATTTGGGGGTGCTTTTTAAAGTCCATTTCAAAATCAACCCCAGGACACTAACCTAAAAGACAGAGTTTGGATCGGTTGTGGTAGGTGCAAGGTACAAGGGAGGGGACATGGCACTATGCTTTGGAGAGGTAGGCAATGTAGCCTAATATTCTGGCTCTTTAATGCACAATTTATTTTTATGGCTGTTGTTCCATGAAAGACCATGCATCCTTTTATTTATCACTGTAATGGGAGAAAGAGTGCATAATGAATACGTACCAGAACAATAATACAAAAAGATAAACGTGTTCTCTAAAACAATTTTTGATGAGGACAATTAATCACTAGAGGAAGTTTTCCTAAAGCAAATGGAAGCTTGCTGCTGACTTCACTGAGGACAGATTTTTATCCTTTGCATGAAAACAGTAAAGAACCACAATCTGGATTGCATCTAATCTATGTCTAAACCTTTACTAAACTCCTCATCCGTGATTCTAGCTCTGCTTCTCTCTTTTTCTTTCTCTTGCATTGTTTCAAGCAGCTCTTGGTTTTTTTCAGTCTTTAGCCATCTTACTGTTCATTTATGCTACTAAAAATCTATCTTCATTTCTCACACTTGATGTCGTGCCTCTTTTATAGGGAGGGAAGAGAGACAGTTTTTACAGTCTGTAGAATCTGTCTCACGTTTCTGAAGTTTAAAAATGTTATCTATGATATAGACATGTAAAATGGCACGTGCTTACCAAAGCGACCACTGACTTCATTGATGACATAGAATCTGAAGATACAGCAAGGAAGATAAAGGCCAGCTCAACTGCAGTCCAACTACTGATTTGTAAACCAGCAGGTAAAAAGGGCCATTTCTACCAAAAGGCACTTTCAGTGCCCTTGCACTTAGGTCTTAAGAAGGCTGCACTAAATCCAAACTATTGCTTGGAGAATATGTCTTATCCTTAGAAATGTTCTTAATGGAATAAATGTAGGTGCATGATAGAAAAGAAATAAACCTATTGGATACACCTTGGTTCTACGACGATTTGTGCTGCGACAGTTGCTGGTTGCCCCAAAACAAAAGCAAGAGGTACATCCCCTGGGATTAGAAGGGTCCAGATAAAAGGATCCTGGTCGGCAAGTATCACATGCTGCACCTTCAACATTCTCCTGTTAGGGCATAGTTCAAAGAAATCTCAGTGCTTTCCTTTTGGTTGGGGTGAGGTATTTATTTAAATGTATGGAAACATGAATGAAAATGTGTGATTGTCTACCTAGACCATATTCCAAATGCAAATAAAACTGCCTTGGAGACTATCTTATGAGCTGTCTTCCCAGTTTATAAAGTGAACCATGGAGAAATAAATATTAGTCAGAGACAGCTGGTAACTTCTCTGCCAAAACCCTCCCACTGGCTTTTGCAACCCTACTACATAAAAGGTCACCTGTGAAAGTTCACATTAATCACATTTAATTATGCAGATCAGAACAAAAGAAGATTTCCTGGCTATAATGATGTGGTAAAATGTCGACTGACATAACACGGCTAAAAAAAGCATGGGACCTGGTTAACATCCAGAAGTCAAGATGCAGACGGATAAAGCAGATCAGTGCAGGGTACAGACTGCTTCAGTGAATCGATAGACATGTACTCTGCAGCTCTTTAACATCCTGCAAAAGCTAAGACCATCTGTACAACTGACAGATATTGAAGTCATTCAAAAACGGCATCTAACGCTACCATCATAATGTGTGCACATACTGCAAGGTGTTATGTTTTTGTACAGCTGCATTTAATTTATACTAAAACTTAATGATGAACTCACTTCATTCACCCCATTAAGTAGGACATAGTCACTGATTTGCAAGTGATGCTTGTGAGTGTAGAAGTAATTTGATTTATCTGACCTTGCAAAGACAAATTCCTGTCTGGGGATCGCAAACATCTGGTTCTGTTCCATCTCTGTTACAGCTACATGGCACACAGTTAGGGAAACCATAAGTTCCAGGAGCACACTGATCACACTGACGTCCTTTTATTCCTGGTTTGCATCTTTATCAACAAACACAGGGAAGAGGAGGGAGTCAATAGGGGAGGCAGGAATGGAGCAAGGGAGGGAAGATTAAAACAATGGGCAGGTGGATCTTTGAAGTGATTGCACAGCTATGACACAACTTTATGACTTTCACAGACAAAAAGCAGCATGTTAGTACTGTTCTCAGATTTGAACTGTGTGACATTTTAAATGGCCCTGGAACTGCCTAGGAACAGATTCGTCTTGAAGGATAAGAATGTTCACAACAGAATTAGACTTCCGAAGCTATTCAGTGCTTGCAGTGCAGAACTACTCTCTCTGTACACCAAGCTGTAAAACACGGATGTTGAATATAGGTAAGCGGAACAAGATTTACAGCTGGAAAATGTAAGTGGGCATTATTCAAGGCATGCACCTGCTAACAAAAGGTGGAGAACAGAGACTTCAACCTTCCACAAAGCTTGGGTTAGTTTACAACTGCTCACAGTGAAGGCAGAATGTCTTGAACTTCCCATATCCCCTCCAAATACCTGAAAAGAACAGTGAAGCAAACCACTTATGCATTGTTTATAACACACATAACCCAAACTTACTTGCATTGCCCATTGGTTTTTTCACATTCTGGGCTTGAAACATCAACGACTCCTCTTTCTGAGCAGTTGCAGCTCTCACAGCCAGCAAGGGGGTGGTAGCTGAAGTGATGCTTCTCGCACACCTCACATTTTGGTTTCACGGTTCGTGGAGGGCAAATGCATTTACCGGTCACGTCATCACAAAGACGCTGCCCGCAGTTGCACACTAGGTCAAAGAAAATGTTCTACAGGTCAATCCCATCTCATCTTACAATGATCAGCTCTTATTGAACTTGCATATGAAACAAACACGCACAACATTTATATAGAGAGAACAGGACTCTTTTCTTTTGCTAGTTTAAAGCTCAGGGCTATAGAAACCAACTATGTGACTGCAACAGTAGTTTCAAAGAACAGGTTTAGTGCTTGGCTCTTCTCCACTGACTGGTTGCTTAACTTTACCACAGGCATTGTTAATTACTTGCCAAAACTTACAAGGATTAAATGACAAGTAGTTTTGGTGTTAATGGCACCACGTTTATAGAGCAATGTTTACATCAAGTATAATATCTGGGAAGGCAGCTGAGGACTGCTGGTGTAATCTGTAGATTTGCTGATGTTATTAACATCAGAATATGAGGAATTAGGAATGCTGTGTCTCTAATGATCTATGGAAAAACCTGAAGGTACAAAATGGGATTAAACAATAATAACTTGGAAATGATTCAGTAGCCAGTGTAGAAAAAAATCCATTTCACCGAAATGGTGACAACGTGGACTTTAACCAGTTTAGCTGTAAGCCTATTACACCTGCTAAGACAACACATGCAAAGGCACACTTCATTGTGAACTAGGTGTGCTTTAAGGGTATGCAGTTATTTCTGCCTTACACTGAAAGCTATGCTATGTTACAGCCAAGATGGCTCAACCAACCTCTCACAGGATTAAGCCCTACAAAGAAAAGTGAGGCTGTGGTGCACCTGCAGTAAATTCAGAAGATTAAATAAAAGGTTGTGTCAGGTGCTGAACAAGCCTGAGCATGTACTTACACTTGCAAAATGGGAATCCATAGTAGCCGGTTTGGCATCGGCTGCACTGACGACCGATGACATTAGGCCTGCAAATACACTGTCCTCCCAGGGGGCTGCATGTAGGGCTCGTGGCACCTGCGCTGTGGCAGTTACATGGCAGGGCTCCGTTGTTGTAGAAAGCCACCAGTGACCTTACAGAGTCCTTACAGAAGGCCGATGATCCCTGTGGGCTATTAGAATTGAAATATAAATCATGTAAGTACTGGCACTTGGGAATTGTTATGAGAGTGCTTCGCAGTGGTTCAGTAAATTAGGGTCCTGCCTTTCAAACACTTTGACATAAGGATGGCATCAGTACACATGCAAAGATGTACTTCAATTAAATTAGTGGTGAATGGCTTTGACCATGCAGGTAAGAGATTTTTTTCCAAAGCAAGTGCGTGTATTAGTTATATCAGTTCAGACATGCCAAGCAAAATACCATACACCAAAGATGGAAATACCAAAGACAGAAAGATGACGTAGATTTTCCTCTTTTGTACTGTGAGCAATAAAGCTCTACCTTTGCATTGCATTTACATTAGAAAATCATGGAAAAATGACTCATGGAAGTTTAACGGGCCAGCGTAAGCCATGAAAGCATTTTAATGTAGCACAACGATGGTGATTTTATACATCTCTTTAATACATAGTAAAAGTAATATTATTCCCGGCTTGTTCTCAATGTTCAGTTTTTAGAAAGTGATGCTTACTCAATATAAAAACTGTTTCCTCCACATTGGCTGATAAAATCAAATGACTTGTCCACTGTCTTTTTGTCAAGCATTTTGTAACTGTAGGTGTCTGCTGGAACAACTAAGATATTTTCCTTAAAACAACAAGAAAGCTAAATTGTACATTTCAGAGAAAACCAAAAAGACACAAGCTAAGACATTTAAATGTTGCTTCATTATACATTCTGGATTTTCTCAAAACCTGTAATATTTTAACCGAAAAAAAATAGGAAAATACACTTCCCACGTTCCCCTCAAAGTTGTGATGCTACAAGGAGTGTACAGTAAAAACATTGTATAGTATCTTAAAAATTAAAAATAAAACCAAACCAAGATCCTAAAAAAGATCCTAAAAATCTTAAACACAACATTAAAAAATTAATCATTTTGGCTTTCATCCTTTCATCTATCTCTAAATGAATGATGGAGCTGAAAATAGTATTTTCAAGTAGATTTATGTAACAAACATACCAGAACCAGCATTCTTCCATCCGGTATCATCACTGTAACAGAGACCTCGGGTTCAGAAATGTCAAGTTCAATCTGGTTTTCTGCAATCACCTGATCCCGACAGCCAGACATATGGGGGCAGAATGAAGCCTTGAAGGTACCTATAAGAAAAAAAAAAAAAAAGGTTTGTATGGAAAATTTTTGTTTGCAGGGGGCTACTGGAGCGGGTTCTATGAAAACCTGCCAGAAGCTTCTGCCGTGTCCAACAGCCAGTGCCAGTCAGATCCAAGACAGACCCCCCACTGGCCAAGTGCAAGGCTCACCATGGTAGCGCCTCTGGGACAACTTATCTAAGAAAGGGGAAAATAAACCTGCAACTGTAGCCAGAGAGAGGAGTGAGAACATATGAGAGAAACAGCTCTGCAGACACCAAGGTCAGTGAAGAAGAGGGAGGAGGTGCTCCAGGTGCCAGAGCAGAGATTCCCATGGTGAAGACAGGTAGGTTGTCCCCCTGCAGTGCATGGAGGTCCACAGTGAAGAAGAGATCCACCCACAGCCCAGGGAGGAACCCATGCAGGAGCAGGTGGATGCCCAAAGGAGGCTGTGATCCTGTGGGAAGCCTGCAGTGGAGCAGGCTCCTGGCAGACCCTGTAACCCTGTGCAAGGGACCCATACAGGAGCAGTTAGTGAAGAACTGCAGCCTATGGGAATGAGTCATGTTGGAGAAGTTGGTGGAGGACTGTCTCCCATGGCAGGGACCCCACACTGAAGCATAGAAAGAGTGTGATGAGTCCTCCTCTGAGGAGGAAGGAACAGCAGAGGCAACATGTGAGGGGCTGACTGCAGCCCCCATTCGCTGCTCCCCAGCACCACTTGGGGGGTTAGAGAAAACTGGGAGTAAAGTTGAGCCTGGGAAGAACAAAGGGGTAGGGGGAAGGTGTTTGAAGATCTGGGTTTATTTCTCATTACCCTACCCTGATTTGATCGGTAATAAATTAAGATAATTTCCCCAAGTAGAGTCTGTTTTGCCTATGATGGTAATTGGTGAATGATCTCTCCCTGTCCTTATCTCTGCCCGCAAGCCTTTTGTTATGTTTGCTGTCCCCTGTCCAGCTGAGGAGAGGAGTGACAGAGTGGCTTTGGCAGGCACCTGATGTCCAGCCAGGGTCAACCCAGTGCAGCTCCAAAGGCCAAAATGCTGAGAAAGAAAAAGGGTTAGATGAAATTCAGATACTTACCTGACCACACACGTCCTGCATCCACACGGACGTGCACAGGGAACACCGGGTGTGCTGTCTGATAAAAATGTACCACAAATATGTATCTGCCCAAGCGGGGCACTCTGCCACTCAAGGTAATCTGGCTCTGGAGAAACAAGAAGAGCTCTGATACTATATTTGTTTTGTGAAATATAGTTGGGTTTATCAGCTGTGCTCAGTGCCACCTATCTGCAGTGAAAGAGATGAGGCTTAGCATCTCTCAGCAAGTTAAGTATCTTGAAAGAACATGGCATTACAACTGCATGCTCTCATGTTTGCCTGCCAAGCTCATCTAACATTCTTCTGCAGCCTGTGAGACTACTGCATAGTTTGGAAAGAAGCTGGGTTTTTATGTTGGTTTTTTTTTTTTTCTTTCTGTATATTGTCTCTGTGGCTTAGTCAGCCAGCAACATTTTTCTCGTATCACATCATTCAGTTTTGATTCTCTTACAGTATTTCATCTATTTAACTTTACTAACAACATACTTTGTGACTTATGAAACAAGGTTTTCAGAATATGAGATACCTGTAGCGATGTCAAGGTGACTCCCTTAACTGAATCAGCAGGTAAAGGGGCACTGAGCGGATCATAGAGTATATTCTTCTGTACTTCAGAAATTTCCCCATCTCTGAATGCATCCAAAACCAAAGCTGCTGGTGGAGTTTCATAAACTGAGGGAATGCAAGTTGCACTAAACACAGAATTATATAGTAATTATTCTTGGGGCCAGGAGAATTTCTTAAGCATCATAAGAAGAAGAGCTGTTGGCTCAGAAAAGTCAATATATTAGACTGTATTACAATTAATAATGCAATAATAACCCCTGTTCCTATTTGCATTCTATGTAAATGATTGGAAAGTAATTGAAAACAAGAAATACAGATTTAACTTATAAAGGGAAAAGTGCACATTAACTGATTTTATTCACTCAAAATTTCCCTAACTTTAAGTCTCATTGGAAAGAGTTAAGGAAGAGGAAATCTAAGGGAACCAGGAGTGTTAAATACCTTTTAGTTAATTCAGTTAGTTACATTCACCAGAATCAGTACTAATACTGAATTCTCAGTTCTACAAATATTTAGATAGGTGTATCCTTTACACATGCAAGTTTTCCCACTGAAGTCAATGGGACTACTTAAGTACTTATAAGTTAAGTATACACTCAAATATTTGTAGAATTGGAGCCAAAATAAATAACAGTACTCACTGAAAGCATCCTTATTCATTGACTGCTGTATTTAACTATTTCTTCCTTGGCGTATTTAATTCTGAAAAACTTGATTGAGAGAAGAATTTTCCAAAACTGCAGTATAAAATGTTTTTTGGGGGTTCCCTGATAGTATTTGTTCACTTCTCATAAGCACTCAACAGACAATGATTAATCCCAGAACTACAATGGCAAGTATGCTTTAGGGCCAGAACTGAGATGTATTTGCCAGGCCTGGGTGGGAAATCATGTGCAGCCTCCACTTATAATACTGTTAAACTGAGACAAAATTCTATCTCTTTCAACTTGATAAACACTTCCAGGAATGCAAAAATGCTTGCCAGATAATAAAAATAACAGAACACAAACATACAGTAAACTATGTAAATATACTGAGACAAAAAAAAAAAACAAAAACAAAAACAAACAACACAAAACCAAAGTAAAAGGTAAAAGTTCCTACATTAGCTTTATTTTAAATAGTGTTGTTCACCCAGCCTCTTTCCTCCGTTTTACTCAGAATATAAACGCCTGGATTTGCAAAATACCTTTGGCACAAGGACAAGTATCTTCAGTTTTAGAAAGCTGCTCTCAGTGGTAACGCTCCAAACAGGAGAATTACAGCTGCGATTCAGCGCTATGCATGCTTGGAAGCCAAGGACAGTCACATGCTTTTATCCAATTTACCATCCAGAGTTTTCTGCTTTCTATTTCAATTCAGCCATTATACTAGAAGCTAGCATCTGGAAAAGTATTAGACCTAGTCACCAACTCTTTCTGCCTCTTAAGTCCTGCAAATGACATTTTTACTTTGAGGCCCTTCCCATTGCCAGATCATCAGGAAGAAAGCCTTAACAGTAGCATCACGAGGGACATCCTGGGGAGTGCAACTGGCACTGAAATGTGGAACTCCCTAATTTGGAAGCTGCAGTGAGAGTTCCTCTCTGTCCCAAAGAATAAAAGACGGATAGGGGAAGAGCTTCAATAGGACAGAGTAAGTGCTCTGCGGACCTCAAACCTGACCACTTGGGAAGTGAGGGTTCAGGTTCAGATCTTCACAGCAAGAGAAGAGCCATCAGCCTGGGTCAAACAAGCAGTATACAAGTCCTCTAATTACTGGTCCTATACAGTATAAGGAGAAGAAGGATCACCTGGCACTGCTATGCAGGGTAAATGATGAGGGCACACCTACCCTAAGGGTCCCACAATGAAATGGACAATGGAATGACTTGTTTGTGTAAGTGGGGGTTTACATGTTGAATAATTTGATGCCGCCAAGTTGAGCTGGTGGATTTGTGCCTGAAAGGGCAGTCATATCCCTTACCTAGTGAAAATTAAAGCCATTTTGGACAGCTGAAGCAGTAAGGTGCAGAAGAAAACTCCAGATGGAACAGTAAGCATTTCAGGCCATGAAAGTAGCAATGTTTCTCCAGCTCTGACACGTATATCATACTGAATGGTGTGTGAAAGATGCGTATTTTCTAACACATCAGCACTTCTTAGTTCAGATAAGCCAGGAAGAGGCTGGTATTAACAAAATCCTGTTCAAAGACTGTCTAGGTTAACACTAACACTTCAGCTTTTTTACAAATATTACTTTGCAAAAGTGGCCTAAAAATCAGCTGTGGGTTGCTGAGCAAAAGAAGTAAAATACCATTTAGTCTGCCTTTCAAGCTCACCTTCAGGTAATAAGAAGGGTAAAACCAAGCAAGTTACCTTCCATCATGGATATTCCTGTATGCAGCTATGCACTGTACTTTAGGATCCACATATTCTGGAGAAAATTCTTCAGCTGATATAATACAAACCTTGTGCTGAAAAACAGGCACAAAGTATAAATAACAATTAATATCATAAATAACAGGGCCAGGCCTGAATGGGAAGGATGAAGCCCAGTTTTAGTATGGGGAGATCTGAGCCCAAAGCCATGTTCTGTCATGGATCTCCCACAAGATTCTGGACCCCCTCGACCTCCCTGCACCTCAATGCCTCAGGGTTAAACAGCATTTTTCTGTCCTTCTAAAGGAAGGCTGTTCAGAAGTTAAATAACCAAAACATAAGTATGTGTGTAGCAATGGGAAAGACAGAAGACCAACTCACAGGGTGAGAAGCCAGGCAAGGAGGGAACAGAGGTGGGAGGGACAAGCCCTCATCTGTGGTGTTAGAGACTTTTGGACCCTGGGGGAATTCCTAGACTCTCTCAAATGCAGGCACAAACACTTGCTCGCACAAAGTCCACAGGAGGGAGTTTCAGTGACATCAGATTTCTCCAAATAGATTCAGAACTTATTTCAAAAGAAACAAGACCTCACACTGTTTTATTTTGTTTTTTTACTAAAACTCGACAGGAACAAATGAATCTGTGGTACTCCCACCGTACCCATGGTGGTAAGGACAGAAGGGAAGGCTTGTGGGTAGACACAAAAATATGCACTAATAAAATATATAATAAAGTACATACATGCAAGTTACAGAACTTGTGCATGAACTACTTGAAAAGAAGATAAAAATGTCTGATAAGCAGCAAGATAGCTAGCACCAAGCATCAATGTAAATAAAAACTGAATAAGGCAAATCCATTAATATGCAAAGTGATTCAGTTTGAAAGCAGGTTCTAAGGGTCTGTGTTTTAGCAGTAGTGAGCAGGGACTAGAGTACTAAAAATCTCTTTTCCTGGGCAGCCAACAGTTTGCATGTCCTGCATGTAACAACCCACAGGGCTCCAGCCCATCACAGCAGAACAAGTAGAATGAAGCTTTGTAGCTTCAAAAAAGTAGACCCTGAAGCTTTGAACAGTGTTTTATGAGTGGCTAGAAAGCTAGTGCAAAATGTGGTCTGAGTTTAGACAGCTTGTCTGCATCAGTGTGAGATAAAGACTATGCAGTTGTTAAGACCCTCTTGACAGATGACTTCAAGAACCCTATTTCCTCCTTATTTAGACCAGATTTCTGAACGCCAGTGCTGCGGGTGGTTCCCCTTTCCCTCTCTGGGCTACATGACAGGGGATCACACAAGGGTCTTTTAACTCCAGTGCTTCTGACATTGATGATTAGTGTCTATATAACACAAGCTCTTCTCTTCCCCCTTCTTCCTATCTTTTGCTAAGATCTTATACAAGTCTTTACAATTAACACGGAGAAATATTTTCTGTATCTCAGAAGATTATGGAAATTTATCTTGCAGCAAGTTATTCAGAAAATTAAAATTAGAATTCATAAATAAAAGTAGAGATTCTTAGCAAAAGAGACTTGCATATGTAAAGATAGAGACTAATAATGTCAACGCCTTTAGGACATGGATCTTGTTAGCACAGCAGTTGCCGCAGGGAGCTGTGGTATTTGTTCACACTGAACGCTCTCCCATGAAATGAAGAAAGCACCTATCAGCTGTTAGTCCTAATAGTTCCACAAAACTACTCTTTGCTATTAGCTGGGTTTGAACAATAGATTTTAACAAATCTTGTGTTTCTGAAATGGAAAACAGAAACAACACAGAAGAAAATTCAGTGTACAGTAAAGTGTATTCCTGGTGTGGCCAAAAGAGGTCAGTGAAGGCTTTTTATTCAAAATATCTAAAAGCTATATGACTAATGAATGCATTCATTACCTGAAATATATACATTATTATCTGAATTTTGTAAGAGACACAGGAACCTCCCACATGGGTTTTGAGGATTTAGAAGAAGTGAAAGATAAGGAGAAAAAATGAAAGATTAAATACAAAAGGCTACCAGAACATTTCTCATTTAAAGTTTATTCAAAGAAGAGAAGGGGGAACTGAAATAAGGCACAAGAGAGTTGGAAAAACCCTTGCCAGTAGTTCTGTTTATCTCTGAAACTGGGTAAGTTTGCCTCAGCATTCTCTGGCTATATATAAAGCATATCTATTCAGCTACAGATGATTTCAAACATTACCTTACAGAATGTGAACACAGACAAGTATCTCTCTTTACCCACTCAGGGAACAAGTATTATGAAAAGCAAAAGAAAATGGCAACTTACCAAAAGAAAATTGATTGGTGATGCCTTAAGATGTACCTTTGTGTCTGACAGAAGGTCATAGGCTGCAATGCGATTCCTGTCATCAACTACAACACTGCGACAAAGGAAACTGAGACAGAAAGCAGGATTAAGGATGAGTCTGCTGGCATTGCCACATTGTTTAGGCTCTCACTTAGCATCATTGCCTGGCTTTTGGCTAGCCACACCACCAGTACCTAGCCACTCTGCTGGATCATAACCAACTTACCTTTGGCCATTGAGGAACGCACTGTATCCTCGTTAGTGAGACATAGGATTTACCACATACAAAACTGCTTGTCCAGCCTCTGGATTGTCTTAGCCAGAGCCAAAGCCTCCAGGCCTCAGCTCAGATATCCATTTCAGCTACTGGTTTAAGTAGGATGTGGACAGACAGACGCACATACATGCTATGTACAGAGATTTTCATGCTGTGTAACCTGGTGCGTAACTAAAGTTCTGTGCCTGGACCGTGCTCCTTGAAGTGCCAGTAGACACCAGCTGCTGCTTTCCTCTACCGCCATTGTGCCACTGACGACGCGGGTCAGCCACTCTAGCCCACACAGTGGCAGCTAGGCCGGTCCTCATTTTTGGAAGCTACACTACACTGAGATACTCCTCAATGCAAGTGAAAAAACGTAGGTTTGCCCTTTATTGACCACCTTCAATTGGCTGCGTATCTTTGGTACAGACAAATACATACTAAGAGGAGAAGTCTTGCTGAAGCCTTTGAACTCTGAGCATGATCCCCGCAACTAGCCAGAAGTTCTCTTTAGCTAAAGAGAAGTCATATAAGGCTCTGACTTCTTTTCTTTCTTCTGCACTTCCCCTCAGGTAGGCCAGCCAGCGTGCCACAGATGAGGAGCTGTAATCACCATACCACAGCTTCTCTATTTCTCCTCTACAAGCCAGAGGATATGGAAGTTTCACTCTTGCTTCAAGCACAGATTAGAAATAAGGGCAGCTCAGGGCTAAGAACATTTAACAGTATGGAAATATAGGTCCCTTATTTGTGATTCGCTGGGAGCTTGCAATATTTTATTCTCTTACAACGTTTTACTGGAAAGAATCAAGCTCTTCAAAAGGCCTGGCACAATATATTCCAGATTCTACAAGTCACTCTTCTGTGTATGTACCTCACTACGTCATTGCTTGATTTGTTTTTTATCAGAAGAGACTTGTACCTTCCTGCTTAGGAAAGATGACACAGCAGCTTACTTACCATGTAACCATTCATTTCAAGCAGAATGGCCACAGAAGGGATTTGCTGCACTGCTATGTTAAAGTAGCAAAGGCTTCCTCTGTATTTTCATAAGCGAGTTCTTAATGTATCATATGAACAAACAAATATGTTAAAAATTAGCCCATAAAATGTATTCGGAAAAAAACCCAAAACCCAATAAAATGGATGGTTTACTACACACAGTTTGGGGCTCAAAGTGTTATATAACAGGCTAAAATAAGAGCTTTCCCCAGCAATAACCTGACAAGGTCACTGCTACACAAAGCTCTGCTCTGTGTCATAAACATGCTGATGAAAATGACTTTTCTTGCTGAGCAATTTCATCCTGAATATCCCTAAGCCTCCATTCTGCCAAGAAGTTGGCTCAAGGGAAAACCAGATCTATGTCCAGACTCCCCTGGCACTGGGTAGGCTCTCCCAAGGGCTCAAAATAATAACTCGAAGTGTTTAAGTGTTAAAGACAATCTCACTCAGGACAGGCAAAATCTCTTGTGCAGAAACATCTGCAGTAACCTCATCAGTCAACAAGGATAAAGAACTATTTGGTTGAAGACCTTGCCTACAGCTTAACAGCCAGATGATGGCTTTGCTCAGAATTTCAGAGACTTTTACACTTCTGGTTCAGCAAATCTTGTCAGACATGGTAGGAATACCCTTGTAAAACTGGCTGCTACATTTTTTTATAACTGAAGTCCTCGGATACACTTTTAACTACAGAAAAACAGTGCAGGTCACTGCAGCCAACAGTGATGCTCCTTCACTGGACTTGGAGATTAATAGTTTATAAGGATTTATGAATGTATATAAAAAAGTAATGCTTTGTATAGGAAAACAGTTCGCTGAAGCAATAGCAATATTTAATGAGCTGATTACACAGAGAGAATTAAAAATCTGTACAAAATCCACAGAATCATTCACTTGCTTTTAAATCACCCTACAGTTTGAACAATCCACATAGTAAAATGGATTCCAGTATATTAAAAGTATAATTACACCCCAAAAGCTTATTTAATAATTTAGTAATTACTTCAGAAATTCTTACCTGTACTTACAACTATATATTCTCACTCTGCCTTCAGTGACGGGTCCAGGGCTATGTATTATGACCTCTGCAGTGTATAACTGATCCTCTTCATTGGCATATTCAAAAACCAGAACATAGCGACCGACTTGAGGAACATTTATGGTCATCTCTAAATTGACCTGGGTCAAAATAATTGAAAAATACAAAAGCTGCTAAATTTTCCCCTTCCTTTTCTTGCAGGAAGCTCCCATTTCCAGCTCTCCGAGCCAACTGGTCAGCATCAGTCCAGGGCCAATCCCGTAATGGCTCAACAGAAGACACCCAGCAGAATGCAAGTAATGCTTATAAATATCACTTTGCCCACTAATAAGTGTCAAACAAATTCAACAAACACCTGCCATTATAACAGTTCTAGGAAGGCTGTAAAATAACGCTGAGAAATGAGTATATCATTATTCCTCTTCTCACAAGTAAAAAGGGAGGAAAACATTAATGATGTTAAAAATTTGTCACCATCACCTCTAAGCTATCTTTAACAACATATAAAAATGGAGTTTACTTCTCCACTGAAAAAAATATTTCCAGGAACACAAAATTCCTACTACAGCAGTGCTGTATATTGATTCCCTACAATAAGTGAAAGCATCTTCTCCAGCAAACGGACAATGACACTTTCTGAAGCATCAAGATTTTCTTTTAGGTTACTTGCACAAAGTGGTTAACACAATATTTCATGTAAAAAATTTCCAAATAGTTGCATGGAAAGTGCTGTGGTTACAAAGCTTTTCGCTTCAGACAACTAAGTAATTATTTTCAAATTTAAACTGTTGTTTTTTTTTCTCAGTATTTCCTTAGGCTACAAACACTTAAAACATGTAAATAATTCTGTCAACAGCCCTCTTGACTTCACTGCAATTATTCATACCAGAAATTTTGCACGTGCATCAGTGATGAAGCACCAGAGCCTATGGCATGTGAGTATTCCTGTTGCACTTGGTATTTTTAAAAGCAATATCCAAGCACATTAATAGAGGGCATAATCACTTAACCTGTCACTATCACATACTTGATAAAGTACCTTATTTTTGCCAAACACATTTGTAGTATAACTTTTCAATACATAAAACGTATGTTTCTCTTTCAAAGGCCCTACAGCAGTGGCACAATTGCATCTGCTTATTTTTTAGGAAAGAAACATTTTACATAAGTATGGATACTTAAGAAAAAAACCCCAAAACTTGGAGTGATGTATGTATACCATTTCTGCTGACAAATCACTATGTCATTGCTTCTGAACAAGCCCATATGCCTAAAGCAGAGGGATTTTTATTTAATAAAATACTTTTACCAGCTTGGAATGTCCACTCTAGTCACAGTTATAAATCTGCCTACACTGATCCTTTTACACAGTTCTGTATAAAATGCAGACCTTGGCACACAGTCTGTCTTTGAGGGATATGTTACAGATCTACAAATCCTGAGCTGTAAATATGCAAACATTTTAGTCTGGTAGGTTTATAGTCAACAGCACAGACGGGACTGCAATTAGCAGGCAAGGAATCTGACCTCTCTTCCACTGATATGGGCCATCACTGGTTGATTAGGAGTTGGCTGTCGCACAGGTATTCTTCTGTATTCTGCCCCATGTCTGAAATATGCTGCCTCTGAACCAAGGACACAGGAAAATCCGCCCAGAGGCAAATGCTGATAGAGCAAGCAGCTTACACAAAAAACAACACACAAAACACGGGATTATTATTGATTTCAAATGCAGCAGGATAATAACAAAATAAACCAAGGCACGGGTTTATGCTATTCTGTAGCATGTATACTGACTGCTCTGTTGAAGCAGGTCCCAAATATGTGCAAGGCTCTGTAACTTGTATCTGCAAGATGGATGCTTCATAGTAATCACTAGGTAACAGCACCAGATAATCCTAAAAACAAAGAATACAACGTCAGACCACGCAAAAAATGACAAAAGAAACATCTCCAGACCCTCACAATGCAACAATGAACAAACCCAACCACATAAATAATTTTTACAGAGGATATCTATAAGGTGTGGGGGGTTTTTTTCTGTTGTTACACAGGTCAATAACATCAGAATATGTCTCCCTAAATCTATTCCTTCAGAAAGACAGGATGAAGGCAGCTGTCTCATGAGCAGGGGAACTCTAAAGCCACTCTCCCATTATGTCTTGTAGAAGGCAGTGCTCAGAAGGGAGCCTTCCTGCAGCCCAGAAACACGCAGCTAGATGCCTGTATATCCATGAGTTTTCATCCACAAGTGTAATCCACACGCACACAACTCAACTCTGGGTGACCCTGCAAGGGAGATTCACAGATCCCAGGTGATTTAATAAAAATATCCCATGTAATCTGTTAAGCCGTGCTTCAAAATCTGGTATATTTTTGTTCTGCTTTGCCTACTTAAATTAATGTATTTGAGTTTATTTATAAAAACTGTTAATGGGAGAACACGATGGGCTAAGATCATTAATAAATTCCTTTTCAAAGGTATTAGTAAAAAAAACCAGTACAATAAGTACTGTCACTTCCAGCAAGAAATGTTTGCAAGCTCTTTACTAACACTTTAGGTGATATTCCATAAATTTAACACATCCCCAGGCTTAATGACTACAGACACTGGCTACCTGTTAACACTATACATTAAAATTTCAGTTTACACAAGACATTCAGTCTTTGGGATCATATATGTTTAAGGTTTTTCATAAATGATCATCTCAAATAATTACTCTTTTTCTAGCAAATTCTGAGAACTGCTGCTAGAAAATTTTTCAGTTTTTTAGTAACTGAAAGAAGAGCAATCATGGGAGGATAAAAGCATCCAGAAAATGACCTGCTCATCATGCAGCCCATCTTACTATATTCTTATTAAGACTCTTTGCCAAGAAACTAAGGCCTTGGCTGAGCTAAGGTCTAGATAAAACATCTGATATGTAAAAACTACTAATTTCTGTGAGCATTTATGCTCATCCAATTGTGCTGTATGACAACATTACTTTATTCTTTGAAGGTACTGATTCCAGATAGACTTAGATTCTGTAAGCACAAGAAAAATTAGAGCAAGGTGAAAGTCAGAGAAGAAAAAACTTAAATAAGAGGCAGATCTGTAAATTTTCATAATTGTATTCTCCTCTTACATGCTTTTCAATAGTACTGAATTTAAATTGCTTGCAGGGTTCTTCCCAGCAAATAACTCCAGAGCAGTAATATCATGACGACCCTCAAGCACTTGTTTTCCTCAACTGTTTTCTTACCAAGAGGACTTCCTCTGCCATTATACTGACAGTCCACGTGCCTGGAACCAGTGAGAAAGGTTCTGTGGAGCTTTTTCCTGGGATTGTGACAAAAGCTGGCTCCTTACTGGGTGGGAAGACAAACTCTTTGCTCTGAGCAGCCCCTGCCAGCAAAAAAAAAAAAAAAAAAAAAAAAAAATCCCAACTAGTTCTGCTTATGATCAGTGTAAGGCCTTATTCTGCGTGAAGCCCAAGGGTGTGTTCAGTTAAAGAGGATTTTCACNGAGGGACTGTGTAAAATGTCTCTGCTTGCTCAGTGAGCTGGACTCGTGATCTGATCCATTAAACTTAATCTAAAAGGAGCTGATCAATGCTTTTCTGTCAATATATATTAACAGTGCACTTGACCGCACACAGAGCTATGCAGTGGTTTCAGTTTTGTTTTTTATTAGCCTTGAGCAGACTGGATCTGAGAAGCAGAGATCTGCCCCTGTAATGACCAGTTTTGTAATATTCTGAAATGGTCACTTTTTCAGCTTCCCCTTCCATTATTTTGCATTCAGCCTGTTTCTGCACTGACTTACAATGTGTTCAGCTGACACAAGGCCTGTTCTCGTGCAACTGTCAGCCAAATATTTCAGGTATAGGAGGTTCTCAACAGCATCTAAAGTGTTTAGTTATAGATAGCAACCGAAGAAAACTTCTGGGCAGAAATGATGGGCGAGCTGTGGATGTCCCATCCCTGGCAGTGTTCAGTGTCAGACTGGATGGGGCTCTGAGCAACCTGGTCTAGTGGGAGATGTCCTTGCCCGCGGCAGCGGGTTTGGAACAAGATGATCTATAATGTCCCTTCCAACTCAGACCATTCTATGATTCTGTGTACTACAGAAACATAGCTGAGTATGCTTTATCAAAGAGAAGTCATGAACATCAGTTGTTATGAATATTCAAGGTTTCCTCTTTGAAGCCCCTGGACACAGACAAAAGCTGATTCCCTGCCTCCCAGTCAGTATAAGACAGTGATGACCACAAACTGCTCCCACTATGCCTAATGGTGCCTGTGAAGTCTTCAGTCTTCTTTGAATTACTAAAAGGATCTACAACTTAAATCCATTAGCTCTTATCAGTATGCTGAGGTTAGGCCTACAGTCTTAGAATACCCCTACCATTCAAAGTATATGAAGTACTTATCTTTTATCAGGGCCCAAAAGGCATCACATGCTTTTGAGGGCTGTAATCAGAACTAACTTGGTAGACTGGATTCATCACTACACAAATGTCACTCACAGAATGAAGGCAGAAGACACATTTAAACTGAAATATCAAAGGCAAGTAAACCAAAGTAAGTGCTGTTACCTCGTCTTTAAAAGCTTCATAAAGCCTACAGTTCAGAGTTTCCAAGTACAGGACTGAAATTACTGAGTTTGGCAAACATTTGAAAAAAACAAATGTCGATTACTATTGTAAGCAGGGATTTCATGCAAACACAGCCACATCAATCACACTGCAAAAATATATTAGGGGAAGCGCAAAAGCATTGACACTGTTAGAGGTGAGGCATTTTAAGCAACACTAAAGATTTGATTTAGGTGCACCTTGAAAAGCCTCCTCTGATCAAGCATTCATCTGATCTGTTGTGCTGCTGGGTTACACCTACCTGCTTCAGGCCGAGATTGACAAGCAGATATGCGAGCAGATAATGTTTCACCTCCAGGGTTAATATACCTCAGGATAATGCGAAACAAGTAGAGGTTTGATTTTTCCACATTCAAAGTTATCCTCACTTCATTCTGAAAAATGGAAGTTAATAAACAAAAAACAGCCATAAAGTGCTGAATAGAGAAACAGTTAGAAGCCATGCAAGCACCAGACTAAAGTCCTACGAGAAAAACACACATGCAGACAAGTATATACTGGAATGGCAATGCTGGTGTATGACAGAGGAAGACAGGCAAGCCTAGTGAGAAAATTAATTCACTTACAAGTATAATTAGTGCCAAAATGTTTTCCCTCAGCAACTGAGATCTTCCCTTTAGAGCTTTTTGAGCCCAAGCTGACATAGTGGAGGACTAGGTGGAAGAGCTTAGGAGAAGCCACAGTGATAGGCACAACCACCTCTGGCTGGGAAAAATAAAAAGAAAGGGAAAAAGGAGGAACGGAAAGTATATTATTTGTTACCAGCACCCAGAGAAAGAAAAACCATTTGGCAAAGACAAAAGGCTCGGGCAGCTTACAAAAGAACATAGAACAAAATCTCCTGTGAAGTAAAACTCTTGTTGAGTACACCTTACCCAGAAGAACCCACAATGGCTGCATTAACACGTGCTGATACTGCACCTTGATACATGGACAGTATTTTACTGTTATTCCTTACACTAATGCCATGCAGGAGGCATATAGCATCAAGGGCTGTCCATATTCCTGGCTTTCCAAGTAACAGGCCAGAATCATTGATCCTAGTCTGAGATCACACATGACACTTGACAGCATGCAGACTGTCACTGCAACTTCTGCTGCTCTACCAGATCCTGCAGTTTCTTAGAGGTACAATACCATGTATTTGCCCTGGGGCTGAACTGACAACTCCGGAACCACTGAATTCTCAAGTCTACAGGAGGATGCATTCACACAGCCCAATTATTTAGTTTCCAGAGCAACAGAGACATGTTAAATGTCGGTGGAGGATTAGGAGAAAAAAAGGACTGGTGCAATCTCATGGATTTGGCTTCCTTCTTTTCATCCTAAATCCTAAAGCTTCCCTCATCCAGCTCCCAACAGTTTGCCCATCACAATACACTTGCTGTCCCTTTCCAAGATGCTTATGGCACAATGACCTCCCCACCACTGTGGCCCATTCTGCTTCCCCAAATGCACACAGGTTTTCTCTGTTTCACACATTTGAGAACAGAACACACAGCCTCATTTTCTCCTACTCCTAAAAGCTACAGCAATTGCAAGATTGCCAGCTCCCATATGCTGCTGTGAATGTATATTCCTCAGTTTTGTCATCATCATCCCAGAGACCTCCACCTTCTTAATACAAATTTAGAGCAAAAAGCAAAGCTAGACACACAACAAACTGGAGGGATGAGAGATCTGCAGAGACTGGATAACTAAAATTTAGGTGATTGCAGAAGAGCCGTGGACCAGAATGGGAATTACAGACAAGTAGGGGAAGTGTCATCTTAAATAGAGAAGAAAAACTTCTGAAGGATACTACATGGATAAGACAAATACTGAGGGAACACCTGAAAAATAGATACAAACAAAATAGAAAAGGCAAAAGAAATAACAAAACACAGTTCAGGAAATTTATCAAAATGCTTTTTAAGCTTTTATGGAAAATTTAGAAGACACTGTGAAGGGAGAGAAAGACGAGATGTGTGAGGAGTGAAGCATGAAGAGATGTTGGTCCCTGGCTTCAGATAAAGCCAAGGAATAGGCAGAAATTATTCTTTGAGCTCTTGTCACAAACTTAGGCAACCCTGGCCAGTACTTTAAAATCTGAGCCTGATTGTCAGCTTCTCAGTCTGTATGAAACACCTATGTCGGCAGCATGACAGGGCACCAGTGATTTCCACTGAGGTCACACAGAGCTTACCTATTTCACCCCAAATTTTTTCAATTGTATTGAAATGGTTTTATTTTCACAAGAAGTTAAATTAGCGTTTTGTGTGGTTCATATGGTAACACTCTTTGTCTTCTGCAAAAATAAAGTCGTGAGGATTATTTCAGGGTCCTGCAGGACACAGAAACGCTATGCCAAAATTCAGAACGTTCCTTGAAATTAAGAACATGATACTATCTCAGTTATGCAAGGATCTAGCTAAGGATGGCCAGGAGCTGGCAATTACTTACATGAGTGAAGAGCTTTATGCAGGTAAGTAAAACAATACAGACTTTTAGCAAGATTATAGACTAAGCCCTTTCATCACCTCTGTACAAAATGCCACCGGATAAGAAATGCAAAAAGCAGCTGAGTTAGAAAGTAGATGTTAAGAAATCACAGCTACTGGAGAGTTGCCTTCATTTATGAATGTGGAATAATTCTGAAAATCCAAGCAGGAGCTCTGGGATAAAAAACAAACAAACAAACAAAGCCAAAAACAAAACAAGAAGAGAAGAGAGACGGAAAAATAAAGACCATAAGGAAATCATTGTGCCTGTGCAATGGTTACATACTCATGTCTCAGTCTATAGTGATTCACTAGTCTTTGGACAAATGCAGGCTGGATACAACTATAGCAAAGCACTACTTTTAAGACAAGCGAACAAATCCCATTTATTACTCATATCTACTGTTTTAAAATCCTGGTTCACTTGCTCAGCAGTTCAGTTTAAAGTCAGACAGGTCCCTTCTCACTCAAATTATTGTGGCTTTCTTCCTGTGATTAAATTATTCCCTCAGCTGTTGTTTAGTTTATTTGTAGCCTGCCATGAGACTAAAATAAATGTTGCCAATATGCTCCTGCTCACAGCTTCTTTTACTGAATAACACACCTTCCTGTTTACTGTAATGTGAAGGTACCATTCATAATACAAGTTGGTGCCTTTCTCTTCTTTACCCAATGTAAGTTGCAAGTGTGAGACGACTTCAGTGACAGCACTGTGATGGTACCTGAAAATCTTAGGGACACAGACTGCCACAGAACTGTGCAATTCAAATTATTTAGCCAAGCATCAATCTTCTTCTCTTTCTGCTGCCCTTGCCATGACAAGAATTTCTGCACTTCGTATTATAGACTGCAAAGCTACTAGTTCTTTTCTTTACAGCTATCTCACAAAAACCAAAACCCCAAAGAACACTTCTGAAGAACACATACGTGCACAAGCAATGACCTGACAGTAATACCAACAGTCACTAATCCACACAGCAATATAGTGCCAAAGGTTTCAGATTAGTGAGATCCTGTCCTTTTTTCTGTTTTTTTCCATGACCTTGCACACACATAGCAGTACTATAAAGACATATGTACCATACACTTATGTTTTCACCCCAAAGCCTTGAGTGAAATACCAGCTTACTTGTACAGAGGACATCTGGGCATATCCTCTCCAACTGAAGCCAGGAAATTCCTGAGGATCGTAGCCAAACCGAATTTCCCCTCCCTTGACAGTAGTACCATCTTCAATCTCAAACTTCATGTGGTGCAGATCAGGAAAAAAATAGTTTTTTTCAGGCCTTTCAAGGAGAAAAAAAGCCAACAAATCCACAAAGAATTACCAATCATTTATGGTCTACATCTAAGAGCAAAAAGCAGTGGGGGGGAGGTGATATACTGATGACAGCTAATGAATTCAAGACAGCTGGTAAGATAGATGCAATGAGAATTCTCTTTCCAGAAGCTTTTATGGCTTACATATATGTTCCTATATAACCTATATATAGATACATATGCAATATTACTGCAAAACAGGTATTGGTTATTTAAGGAAATAGGTTAAAAATCATATTAAAATAACAGAAGAAAACTATACAGGAATATTAATATCAACAACCAGTACAATTTACCAACTTATTTATGAACGAATCCAGAACCTCAAATGAAAGTATATCAAGGCAGTTATGGGTAGTTTCAAAAGAACTGTGCTGAAGCATGAGCTACCAGGAGCTACAGCTGGACTCACTCCTGACAGGTTGTCCCCACGATGTGCGCCCTGCACTGGCAGCTACCCAAGGGCTCAGAACATGCTGGGCTGAGGGATCCTCCAACGTCACACTGGCAGCCTGTCAGGCAAAGAGCAGAAGCCAAACATCCCATCAGAAAAAGAGTGATAAAAGTTATCAGAAAACACACCTCGCTTCAGCTAACTAAACAACATTAATGACTCGCTTCCTCTTTCTGGAGTCCTTCAGATTCTTTCAGATACATGCTAGTACACACACACAAATAGCAATTATTTTGAACTTCCCATGTTTGTGCTCGAGTGTTTTTTGTTTCTCTTTGGAATGGGACAAAAGCCACTTTTTAAAAAAGCCCACAAATAACACAAAATGCCACATTACTAAATTCAGGGCTACAGTTTTGCTGAACAGCCATTCAAATGTTTTGCTAGGAAGTCAGATTTCTACAGCAATATCACAAAAAATAATTATCTAAAAACCCCAAATAACAAAATCCTAAACCTAACCAACAAAAATTGTAAGATGTTAATTTTTCAGTCTGGTATTCCAATATTTAATTTATCTTAGAAGAATTGCAATCTATGTGTTCATATAATAGCACATGCGTATTTCTAACTGACACTAGACAACAATACTGAGTGGCTATCTACAGGAGACAGGACTTGTGACACAAACTAACTCCAGTAATGAGGTATGATATATTGTACTAAGGAACAAGTAAGCCAAGGCTAATAATTTCAAGTTGAATTGAACGTTTCTTAACACGTATTCATGTTATAGTGTAAGAGCATCTTGTTTTCTAAGACATGTTAAGCACTTGTAATCAATCAAGGGTAAAAAGGCAAAGGAGGAGTTGCACAGATTACAAGCAACTACCAGCAGCAGTGCAAAACGCTGTGCACACAGGTAACCCAAACACCCCCATTTTAAAATACAACATGGGAAATTCCAAAGAATTTAGTGCTAAGTGCAAATATTCCACTAGAGATGTGCTTCATTCATTTTACCTCGGCAACCAAAATAATTCTTGTTTTCAACAGCATAATAACCAGCTTCACAAGTGTCACAGGAATCTCCACAAACACTAGACTTGCAGTAACAATGTCCATTTTCCTGTGAAGAAAACAATATCATCAAAAATGTTCCAGTAGCTTTTCAGAACTCTAATCTTTCAATACTCGGAATTCCCTGTAATTCTAAAGAGAGAGAACTTTCTAATCTCAACAAAAAATATTATCTGGACATAATTTTTATCATTTACCATCTTCAATAAACAGACTAGAAAACACAAACTCCAGAAGATGAACAATTTTCAAAAGTTTATACATCCGTAGGGTGTATAAAACTAATTCTTTGCTGTATAAATCTAGCTACTTCCTTCAGGTGCAGAAGCAGTAATCAGTACTAAGCTTCTACCTTACCAAATGTTACAACAATTTATCTTTACAATAAATAGTATCTTTGTTTTAATTTCACTTTACCTGCCGACATTCTCCGACTCCACTTAGTGTTCCACTCACATCACACTGGCATGCTGCACAAATGAAAAACAAAAAAGAAGACAACAGCATTTTGTCTTTGAAGGGGAAAAAGACCCCATCACCTTGAATCTTCAATTTTGAGTCATTCTGCCACAAGGTGGATTTTGCTCTAGAAGGTTCAGAACAGCAAGACAGATAGTGGTTCAAGGTGAGAAGAAAAAGCAAAGGAGAAAGAATGAGGACTTCTTGTATTTGAAAAAAACCCACCAGTATTGAGTTTGAATTTACAGTTGTTTTCTTTCTTAGAAATATTCAGACAACTGATGCAAAAGAGCGTCTTCCAGCCTGACTGGCACCTTCTATTCTGCAGTGCTACTCTGGAACCAGTTCAACTCTCCATACGAAACAGAAATGGAGCAAATATTGCAGGAAGGACCTATGCTGACCTAGAAGTTTGGTGAAATCCAGTACTGACTCTGTGGTTGAAGGCAGAGATGAGTTACACGAAAGACGCAGTACTTAATATTTGAGTAGTTGTTCAGTATTTAGAGATCTAGGGTCAAAGATGTAATGATACCAGTATCAGCTCTAAAGCTACTCATCCTATCTAAGAAGCTGTTGTGGTGGAACCTGTTGGAAAGGAAATAGTTGGAGAGAATCTTTGAAGAATTTTTGTCTTTATCCTTTTTAATCTTTATAATTTTTATTATCTTCCTAAGAAACACACACTCACTGTTAAAAAATACTGAAAAATCACAGATTATTATAAAGATATAAGCCATAACAGATTTGACACACCCTGTGGTCACAAGGAGGTTTTATATTTCTTTGCAACTAGGAGATAATATGAAGTGTAAACCCACTTTTTCTCAAAACAATGAGTCAAGTTCTGGTTTCAGTGTTACAGGCAGAAATCCCGACTCACTCCAGAAATTTGCCATAGGTTGGTATGAAGTACACATTACTGTAACTTAGAGCACACCTTGGTTCAGCACTAGACAAACACTCACGTTATGGTCTACTTTCTAAAAGTAACTGGTGGTACCATGGGTACTTCACTGTTACAACTAAGCAGCATAAGAGACATGCTGTTAATACGAGTTGTGAACATCAGAGGTGATGTCAGTGAATACAGATGAGTTTGAGGAGAACGTAACACATTTCATAAGCCAAAGAAATATGTCACCTGTACATCCCTCGGGGTTTTCTTTGGCCAGGTTCCAGTACAATGGTTTGCATTTACTGCAGGTAGGGCCTTCAACATGCTGAAGGCATTGACAATAGCCCTAATGAGAGAAAGGAGTAAACATGGGTTCATCTGTTGCATAAAAAACACACTCCTCTTTTGTACTAAGAAAACCCTATTATTATTAACAGCTCAGGCAGTTTACTGATTTCTAGAGATGCATGGAAATTGAGGCTGATTCAGACTTCTTATATTCAGAAAAATTTAAGAAGTCTGTCCTATCGGCACAGGATCTTTGCACCCTGGATATTTTTTATGTATCTACTTGATTCTAAATGTCCTCATGAAACTACTTTCCAATTCTTTTATAGCCTTATTATAACTGCTATATATTTCCTTAAAAATAATAATTCATTTTCACATTTACTCTTTCCTTTATTGCTGGAAGACACACATAGTTGTATGAATGAACCTACATGGATAGCCCTCCCATCCATCACTTACCCTCTAGCTTGTCTTTGCTACACATTTAGCAATGACTGTGATTTCTGCTAATATGCCACTACTAATAACCATGATTGTATTAATAACAATAATAATGGAACAGCAACAGTTACAAAGATATAATAATTATTTCAAGAATAATTTGATGCTGAAAGGGCCTGTTGCAACTAAGAACCAGGTCTTTCAGGTATGCATAGACTTACAGCTGCATGTACATATTAGTGTTATAGCATACCAAGAAGACATAAAGAGTATGCATATGCTAAATATAAAAGATAAAACCCCCTACCCTTGACAGTAAATTGCACTGGTATGATCAAAGAACAAAACACAAAGTTTATTTCCACTGTTACTCTGCAAATAAGCTCGTGCAAACATTTTACAGTCTAAGAACAGGCTTCAGGGCTCGAGCAATGAGGTGAACGTGTTCAGCAAAGGCACATGCGATTAGCACATACTGTGAGTTGCAATGGTTAGAATACTCACCGAGTGAGAACCAATGCTCCCGGAAGGGTCACATTCAGGGCTGACACCTTTATAAAGCAAACATATTGAAAGAGCTTTTGAAAACAGAGCTGTGGAATGTAGTATTGCAGAAGTACAACGTAGTAGGTTGGGCTTTTTAATATAGTTACTTTGGAGGGACTCAAATACTTAAAATTCAAGACCACGAGAAGCCTTTAATATTTTCAAATGTGTATTTAGCCTTATTTTGACTGTTTGGTTTTGTATGCAAAACAGTTACTTGAAAAAATATAGCATTAACCTACACATATTTTCTTGAAGTTCCTGTGCTATCATCTAAAAAAAGGTTTTAATACTACAGTTCACTTAATGAAATAACATACAGAATGACAAAATAGGTGATTTAGTACATGCTTCTGGAGGGTCCCTCCCTCCCCAGGCTTCAGAGGTTTTCTACAAAACCTTGCACGCAGCAGACCAGTCCAGAGAGCCCTGCAACAAAAGGGGGGGGGGGCAATCAGAGTCAGAATGCAGGATTTCCCCTCAGAAGCATTACCTTCGCAGTAGGGGAAACTGCTGACAGCAGAAAGGCATCTGTCACACCGTCGTCCTCCGATGCCTGTCCGACAGGGGCACTGCCCCGACACGGGCTCACACACGCCATGCTGGGAGCCGTCGGGAGAGCACTGACAAGCTACACAACAATAAACTGTCAGCGGTGGGAGGGTTCACCCCGTAGGCACCAAGCAACAACTTTCCAAAACTTTAGTACTGTAGAGGTTTTCAATACTATTTGTGTAGAGCGTTCTTCAGTTTTCTTTCCAATAAACAGCTCACAGGTCCTTCTATAACTCCCAGGGTCCTCGGCCCTTTTGGGAAACTGAGTTTGGGGTGACCTGTGCCATATGGACATGGTTTTCTTCCTCTCATCTTGACAAAAACAAGTAGGATTATCTGGAAGCAGAATGAAACTCTCTTCCTCAACTTCTGTGTCCCATCTCAAGAGCAGGCTTGGGTTTGACTTTCTGTTTTCTTGATCTTTTTATGGTTACAGAAACCATGGGGCAAATTCTGTAATTAGACCTCCACCTAAAAATATGATGCCCAGGGGGGTTGGAGCTAGACATTTTCGAGGTCCCTTCCAACCCAAACCATTCTATGATTCTATGAAACACAGAATCTCAAACGGCATGCCCATCACAGCTTCAGATCTGAGGGCAGAGGAGGCCAGAGGCAACCTTTGAAATACACCATGTAACAGTCTTGTTTCAGATTCCTGTGTAAGGTCTCCCTTGTGAAATGATTTACGTACACAGGTCAAATAAGAATAATGCCACAAAAAAGAACAATGCTGCTGCAGCCCAGGGAATTAACCTTTGCTCAGATAGAGTCTAATGGTTAATTAGTTACTGACAATTATTTTAGTGAAGTAGGAGCCCAAAGAGAGACAAAAAACCCAGCCAGATTGGGTTTTGCTGTGGTTACATGATTAACAACAGCAGAATTATGAGGGTATGTTCCTTCTTTAGCATTAATAATATTTTGATTTCTAGGAAAGAGCAGTCCTGTTCATAATGAACAAACAGCTTGCTGATTAATGACAGAGCCTGCAGGCTTCCATCCATGTGATGTGAAAAAACTATACACACATTCTGGGCCTGATCAACTCATCCACATGGGCAGGAAAAATTTTTGGTATGATGGAAAATTTGCAGAGTCACGCCCATCAAGAACTTACAGTGCAATGTTGGCACACATGATGAGCACACACTAATGCACTTACTATAAAGTTTACAGGACAGTGTATCAAATATTAAAAGCCCAAACCAGTTGAAACACAGCTTATGATCTGTAAGTTGAGTGAGCTAGAACTTGTAAATACCTATTGCCCAGCCTGAGCTTTAGATTTCATATTTTAAAAGAGACACACAACTGACCCAAGAGCAAACACTGCCATGCTCACATTAATCCAACTAGCACAGGAACAGTGATGATGTGCCAGGCAGGACTACCAGAGTGTGTGCTGGTCAGGAAGACTGGCCACTGCCTGGATTTTCAGTGCTGCTGATGCCAGCTTTGGATGGAATAAAACGATCATGGTTATATGGGTGGTTTTAGATGAAAATATATTTGAGAAAGTTTATTTTCTTCTGCATTGCCAAAATAAGAAGGAAAGCCCCAGTAAAAGGAGGAAAGACTTTTACTCACACAAACAGCTGGGATAGCTGTAATATCCTGGAGCGCACTGGTCACATCTAAGTCCAGCGTAGTTACTGTGGCACAGACACTGACCTCTAAGATCACAGGTATTCTCCACTGAGCCGACACCATCACATTTGCATTCTGCACAGAAGGAAAAAAAAAAATCTATCCTGACAGACACATGTCTAAATCATCACTTATTTATATTAGAATTTCCAAAAGCATCCTTACCTTTAAATGTAAATCAATCATGAGAAAACCAGACAAACCATTATTTTGCCACCAAAAATTAATACACTGAAAGAGATGTTTATTCTGTAATTGCCTCCTCAACCATTGATAATCAGGTTCCTGCAATTCTACAATGCAGTTTAGAGATTCAGTGTGATGCCTTGCAAAACGTGTAAGGGACAGAAATCCATCTTACAATGAGAATAATGTCACATGAGAGAAGTACTTAACAGCTTCAAAAAAAATTACCTCTAAGAAACAGCATCCACCAAGCCAGCCTAGGTCTAGTGGCTACCAAGATGTGTGTAAGTAACGATGCACAAGCACAAGCTCATGATGAACAAGGTAAAACGTGCCGACATCTTATTTCTACAAGGTGGCAAGCAGTTCATTGCAGGAATCCACATGTAATACTCAAAGTATGTTGTCAGACCATAACAAAAGCTGTTGTCAGACTATAACAACAAATTTCTTGTGGAGTTATCACTATTTTGGCTAACAGCTCCACCACAGATAACACGTGCTATTTTATTGAGATGATGCTGGATGTTACAGAGGGTCACACTTCATAGGTACATGAACAGGAGCCCATCTGGGAATCCCAGCTCTCCTAGGTACAAGTCGAAGTGGTGTAGTTGATTCCTTGGATTTTATGACTGACAAAAATGGCTGACTGACAGAAATATAAACCAAACATATTCATGTTTCTGAATCCCCCTTTTGGTCCCTCTTTCTGCTGCAGTCAAAGACATCTGACTTTAATCTGTTTACTTCAAAGATTCTTGGAAAGATGCAGGGCTTGCTAGGAAGTTAGTATAACAGAAATACAAACACTGAAGCTTCCAAAAATATCACCTACACTAGAGTCCACCTCTAGTTGAATATTATATTGCACTCTATTCTAATTTTAATTCTACTGTTCTGTTTAAAGACTTTATTTTGGTATCACTCTTTTTGAATAAACCCTCTATTGAGTTCAACAAGGCAAGACCAGAGAGATTAGTTCTAGTTGCAGCAGATCAAAAGTTACAGATCTATCTCCCTCTTGAAGATGACAACTCCAAACAGGAGTAGCAGGCTGGGCTGCTCACTTTCCACCACAGTTTGCAGCACAAATTTAAGTTTAAACCCATTGCAGCCTATTTTAACTGAACAAACTGTGAACTGCAGCAGTCCTGAGTAGTCCAACCGACTGTGTTTTCGACTATTTTTATCTGTCTTCTGCAATTTGTTTTTGCATGCTCTTTTAAGCTTTTACGTCTCTTTTCAGCTTTTGGTGTTCAAAGATCAAACATATTCAATATGGGTTTGATTTGCTTTAAGATTGTTTCTTGATTCTGTTCTAAGAAAAAAAAAAAAAAGGTTTTTTTAAAACCACTGAACACTGTGCACCAACACAGAATCCTGATTTTATGTTTTTCATTAAAATGTTCATCTACTCCAGATAAAAATCACAGTCATGTGGTATTTCTTTGTTCCACCCGTTGTGTTTGGTAACACATCACCACACCTTTGCAAGGTGTCGTAGTTTAACCCCAGCTGGCAACTAGGTACANAAAAAAGGTTTTTTTAAAACCACTGAACACTGTGTACCAACACAGAATCCTGATTTTATGTTTTTCATTAAAATGTTCATCTACTCCAGATAAAAATCACAGTCATGTGGTATTTCTTTGTTCCACCCGTTGTGTTTGGTAACACATCACCACACCTTTGCAAGGTGTCGTAGTTTAACCCCAGCTGGCAACTAGGTACACGCAGCCATTCACACCCCACCCATGGGATGGGGAGAAGAATTGGAAAAAAAGGTAAAAACACAGCACTGTATACAGTGCTAAGAAGAAAATTAACTCTATTCCAGCTGAAATCAGGACACAAGGGCATACAAAATTCTGCTGTCCATTCATAGGAGATAAAAAAGTGTATAAGCCCAAAGGAAGCAGACTGACATAGCCAAAACCCAAAAATAACAAGGTAGAAGAAAGTAAATCATAATGGTCTACATAAATCTTGTTAATCTGAACAGGAAAGCACATACCAGAACTCAGCAATAGTCTACATCCTTTCTCAACATAAAATTCACTAAGGATTAAGGGCCCCTCTCTCACTCACTGCAAAGGCAGACAAAACCTAGAGTCCAAGTAATACTTGATGGAGTCCTCATGCACACACAAGACTGTTATGTTATACTCCAAAATTACGTATTAGAAGTTATACCCCATTGATTGCCTTGTCTTGTAAAAATCAGGCTAGTTCTTGGTAGCACGTACACTGGGGAAACCCCACAGAGATCTTCCATGTTTCATGGTTACAGAGGTTGGCTTGGTGACTGTCAGATGATTTTAAAATGAGGGAGAAATCACCATGAAGGGCAAAATGGGAGCTTCAGATTTTCAGAACACACATTTTACAAGGTACCAAACACAGACCCTCCGCAAAAGTAGATCAGTGCTTCACAGCTCTGCTATGCCAGTTCCTTAGCAGCCAAGTGTGCCTTGCTGCTGTGGGCCTTCATCTGAGAATAGTCTGTGGTTACTGGTAAGACAGCTGTGCTTGCCTGAGGGTACACCAAACAGTCTGATCATTCAGAAAAATAAAACAACCCTGTGAGTAAACAGATTATTTTTCTCTACTGTGGAAACATACCTGGAATTGGCGAATTAGAGTATATGAGTATTTCAGTGTAAAGCACAGGAGTGCCTGCCCATTTACTACTGTGAAGGTTGCTCCAACCACTGCAAAAAGGGGTACTCAAAAAGCACTCCTGTCTGCCTTCTCAGGGGCTTGTTTGACGCTGTACATGCCATCAGCAGCCTTACCTTGGCAGGCAGGGAACGAGTGGTGTCCAGGCTGGCAGCTGTCACACTGAAGTCCAGTGACCCCTGAGTGACAAAGACACCTCCCAAGAAAGTCACAGATTTCGGGCTGGGTACCTGCCGAGTTACATTCGCACACTGCAAATGAGAAAAGATATTTCAGAGGCAGCCTCTGCACAGGCTCTCTCGTTTTTCTTGAAATAAAAATCCTAAAAAAAAAAAAGGTAAAAGCAACTCCCTGAGGCTCAACAGGATCAAAATTTTCCCATCAGATTTATTTTGATTCATAACAGCTTTTACTGATTGCCCACATCAGTAATAATTCAGCATCAAGGGAAACAATGAAAGAGCAAAAGAAGCTGGCTCAAAGTACTGGGTTCAATATCAGTGCCAAAGCACTACACTTGGCCTGTCTCCACTCAGAGTCTGATTTATCAATACTGAGCGGTATGCCAACTACTGAAAGTAGTTCCATCTCTTTTGGGACTGTCATGAAACAATTCATGGCTTGGATTTACAATCTTAGGTGGGACTGGTTAATAAAATGCCTAAAAAGACAGTACAGAGATGGCTATTAAAGTTCAAAACCAGTTGGTTTTCTAGCATCAATTAGACAGAGCAACTTGGTGTTGCAAAGTGATGTTGCAAACTCAAACATAATTTATTTTTTTTAAGAAAAACAAGGGTAAGTAACAGAAATGTTCCCAAAGGCATTCTAAATTTCATCAACCTTACTAAATCCAACTCCAAACTAGAGTCTGGCAGCTGCATCACACAGCAGACAGCAACCAAGGAAACGGGCATTTCTAGATTGAAATCTGCCCTCATCACGTTTTTCTTCTTCTTTGACTTGTGTGAGTTTTGGGAGAGCCCTGTATAAACACACCTCCATGGCAAAAGGACTTCATCCTTTAGTATAAAACTTGGGTCTGTGTTTCAGATACGCCAGCTAAAGGAATGTTTGGCTTACCCTGGCAGAAGGGGTACTGAAAATACCCTGCTGCACAGGTGTCACAGGAAAAACCCCCAAATCCAGTTCGACATCTGCACTGCCCGGTACTTCCATCGCAGTCATCACCCAGCGCTCCTGCGCCGTGGCACCGGCATGCTGAAGAGCACATTCATAAAGAAAACATTTGCAGCATTACAATCTTAAAGTTCTTATTTCCCTTGGAAGCCAGAGGCTGGCATTTACTCCGGAGCGCAAGCTCCAAGCATCAAAGAAACTATGGCACTTACGCAGACACTGGGGGCCAAAATACCCTGGTTTGCAGCCGCCTTCTAGTTACAAGAGGAAACGAAAAGAAAGTAACAAAGTTAGTGCAAAAAATCACACAATTCCTTGTCATTTTGAAGAGAAACACAGGTCAGTACTTAGTAATTACTACTCTTGAACCAAGAAAACTACTTGTTACATGCAAATCTCATTTCAAAAAACAATGATCTGTAATCATGCTTAGCCTGCCAGCACAAATGTACAACTTCTACACAGAAGCTTTCACTTAGAAGCAGCTGCTTTTCTTATGTCTTCAGAAGCTGCTCTTTGAAAATGTAGATAGCTTAAGATCTGTTTTCTCCTGTTATATTCATTTTCCTTTGGAGTTTTCTTTCTTCTAAAAATTTGTGAGAGAAGGGGATATGCAACAGAGCACACCCAGAGGCCCACCAGGGCAATTATTTTGGATGCTGTATGAAGGAGATAAGAGGTACAGGAGACTAAGGAGTTTTGGGTTGTGACAGCATCTGCAGACGCTTTCAAGAAAACAGATGGGACTTGTAAATACATACATGGATTTGTACTGTCTGCTTATATCTAAAGGTCTGCTACCTTCAGATACCTTCAGAAAACACTTTTTCCTTTGCCAACACAAATTCCAGTTTCATTAAAGCTAATAGAAATAAAGGTAAGCATGTTGATTTTGGGATATGGAAAAGGTTATGAGGGTTTTTTATTAATCCTGGCATGCATTGCAAGTACATAAGTGATTTAGTGATAGCTGTGATGATGTCTCTGTTCTGCAGTACAATAATATAAACTAAAAAATATAAGCCCACCAAAGGATTGGATTTCAGGCAGCTTTGCAGTTGGCTAAATAAGAAATATGTAGTTCTCTTAGAAATCAAAGTCCTTCACTGCTAAGGGCAATGTACAATTTGCCATGTGAAAGAGGACAATCCTGAGGCAGAGGCCAGTCAGCATTAAGGAAGAGATTTACACCACAAATCAGGGGTTGTCATGTCAGAAAGTTGTACGCGTCAGAAAGTCTTGATGGATCTGTTCATAAGAGCACCAAACAAGACGGTCAGCCCCTCCTGCAGATGTTTGCCAGAGGCTGGTCAAAGCTATTTTGTTCCATAACTCTTTCTGGAACTAGCCCACTAAACTGTTTAATACAATATGATGAACTTCTGGCAAGCACAAAGTTTCTCTGAAAGATAAATACCAGCAGTGGCAAAATTACTACACAAATCTCCACGAAAGACCAACCTAAATGATTCTATGATTCTACGGAAGAGCAGGCATCACTGAAACAGTGAAAAACAGCAACATGGGGAAAAACACTGAAATGGGAAAAAAGAAACACCAAGAACTTGCCTATTATGTCACCAGCCACAGCATCTCTTGGAATTGGAGAAGTAAAAGGATATACAGGAGTATCTTTAAAACAAAAGAAACAATGTGGTTTATTTGAAATAGACATATTAATTTCATTAAAAATAATGACAAACAATGAAGTCATCTCCTGTCAGTACAGAGAGTACGATATTCATATGATTTCAGCTTAGTTTTCTTTCAGTTTTCTTTCAGTTTCTTTCAGTTAGGAACAGGGTAAACATTTTACTTTTGATTTCCAATTCAGGTACAAACTTCCCTTCCCAAAAGAACAGTATGAAAGGCCAGACATCATTTGGAAATTACACCAATTCTTTTCTTTCCTGCTCCCTATATGCCTTCATGCAGAAAGATCTCTTATACCAGACAGTGCTACGAGAGCCATCTGGGGAGCTTCATATTTATTTCAGACTTCCTGCTTCCAGCTGAAGGTCCATCTCCTTCTATGTGGCATTACCACTTGCTACATGAACTGCCAGAATTCATGGCATGTACAGTACACCTCCGGAGCTTTTTCTAAAAATCCTCCAGATTGTTGGAATGTCTTTCCCATTCCTAAACATTCCTGGATTAAGATGGGCTCCAAAGCCAATGAGCTACAAACATCAGTGGGTCTTAAATCAATGTCTACCTGAGCTGGAATTATTTAAAAATGTTGGATTTCAATCAAGAGGATATATCAGATGTGACAGTCTAGAATGCACTGTACAGACAGGATTTATTCTATCACAGCGGTTGAATTCAAACAACATTCAATTTTTACAGGGGTTGTTTTTTTTTTTTTTTTATTCTGTACTGTTTTCCATCTTCTTGTGTTTTTATTACGGTACCTCTGTTTTAGTCAGACCTCAAATCTTGCCCCAGACCAGTACCTATTCTGTCAGAAACACACTTCTTTCTCCTAAAGGCACAAAACATCCCACCAATGCATTTTTACAATCTTTTCATGGAGTCACAAGCTTCTATGCAGCAAATACAATCCTGGTGTTACATTTTCTTCTCAGTTATTTTATATATAATTTTTTACCGCAAAAGCATTGTTTATAAGATACACAAGTTCCAAATCCTAGGAGGTGTCAAGGAGAACATGTACACAGTTTCTCCTCTCTCTCTAATTACAGTCACATTCTACTTCTTGATCCAAGTGGTCTTTATACCTACAGACCCTGACACATGTTTAAATGATTTGTTCAGGGGTTTAGGACTGGAGTTCATGATTTACTGAGAGATATGCTGCAGACTTGATGTCTTAAATGAATGCAGAATTGTGAAAATGCAGCGAAATCTCTTTGATTTTCAAGTCACTACTGTTTTGTTAAATAAACCTGACTCTCTTCAGTATTAAAACAACCGATTTACCAACCCATGGAAACATGTGAAGCTGAAATGCCAGATGTTTTTTAACCAAGTGTAATGAAAACTGTTAATTCTTTAATATGCATTTAAAATACAGAAAAAGAAGCATTTTTACATGTATACTTACAGACACAAAATGGATAACCATAGAATCCATCAGCACAGCGTTCACAGTTTTCTCCCTGGAAATTCTGCTTACAGAAGCAGCGGCCAGACCCTTCCTCACAGCCTTCTGCATGCTCCAAGTTACAACTGCAGGCTAAATAAAAGTATCAGCAATTAGGCACTCGTGGGAAAATAATAATTCGCCTTTTACAGCAGTGCACAGTGGCATTTTAACAATAAATTTGCAGTTGTGAATGACTCGCTATTTAAAGAATTAACATTTTCATGCAGCTACATATTTCCCAAGGACTTTATATCATCAATGAATCCCTTAGAAGAAAGACCCATGGGGTTTTTTTTAGAGCAATTAGGGTATTTTAATTCCAAAATTTGCAGATTATTACTCCACAACACTGCAGCAATTATCTTTTCTGTGGCCACTTCTCACCTCTCTCCATGGTCTAGGCTAAGCACCACACTCCATCCACCTTCCCTGACACATGACATGCAGCATCATGGCCATGGCTTTGCAGACTTCCCATTCATTTCAATACCCAAACACAACACAACTGTAATTCCATCCCACCTGTGGCATGGATCCTTCAGCCTGTTGGTAACCCAACCCTTGTCTCTTACCTATACTCAGTTATTTTTTTTTTTAATGTTTTATTAGTAATTATCCTATTGCATCCCTTACTAGTCAATAGGTTTAGCATTGCATAAAATCAGAGTAGTGATCCTTGTGAGCTATAGAACAAAATCTTCAGGTGACCAAGAGCCAAAGGATACCTCACATGTACATCAGGGAACTAAGAGAAGCACGATCATGAGAAGAGATGAGAGTGGCTCCCTAGAGGTCCTGAGGTCCTCCTTACTATGGAGTGTGTAGCAGCACCCCAGGTTTCCATGATCCTATCTCCTCAGCAGCGTTTACTGGCTTACTTCCTCCTATTGTCCTGCTGCTGATCTGAAGCTTTATGCTCATATGACACATAAGTAGAGAATAATATAATTAAAAAGGCCTAAAGCAACCCAGAAAGTCATTTGCAGCTGTTCCCCGACATCTTTTGGCCACTTTTTCATTTTTCCTCCCCAAAAGATGCATCCTATGCCTTCATTATAGCCAAAAAAACCCAAGCCACCACAAGAAGACACTCCACAGAGAAGGACTCACGTATACAGCCATCAGGAGCTCTCACTGGAACACCATAAGGACGATAGTAACCTTTTGCACACTTCTCACAGTTAATACCAGCTGTGTTATGCTGTGCAAAATAAAACAAAAGGAGAACATGAGGTAAAAAGAGGAACTTGGAAGAATTAAGAAACAGTAACATCCTTTACACTGTTTCTGTATACAACTAAGAAAGGATTGGCAGGGGAGAAAAATGGAATATGACTGCAATGAAGACAGCAATCATCATGTGGCCTTCTTTAGCCACCTATTCTCTACAGGCTTCTGAATCATGGTATTCTTGCATAAAGCAGGTGAATTTTACCTTTAAAACACTATAAAGAAAAGAACTATTTAAAAAAAAAATTGGAAAAATTCTCTTTATATCATGATCTCTCTTTTCATGCTGCTTTCTTATCATAATACATATATTATTCAAGCAATCATGAATTTTTCCTCGTACTATATACCAAATTTTTGCATACCCTGAGACTACGATCAGCCATATAAAAATACACCAAAACCTAAACAGTCCAGTCAGCACAAAAGAGATTTTCTATTAGAAAAGTGTATGTCTCCATAAATATGTGTTTAAGACACACAGAAAAAAAAAAAAAATCCTAAGTAATTTGAACTACAGCAAAACTATGTAGTTGCCCTGTGAACACAGTCCTGAGTGTATTTCAACTTGTGCAGCAAAGCTCTCTCCTGCGGTGGGTCAGCAGGAGTGTGCAGCAGCAATGGCAAGTACCAGTTCAGTAAATCATGGTCACATGAAGGCATCCTGATGAGCTCATAGATGTGTGAGCAGGGAACCAGAGCAGGACGCTTTGCCCTGGAGCAACCAAAGCGGTTTCCCCCAGCTCCCACTCACTGTTTAGTTCCTCCTTAGGGAGCTCAGCAATTGAGGGCTGAGCAGGGACCCAGTAATTACTAGAGTGACTGGTGGGCAGCTCATGAACAGGGCACCCAGGACACTGCACATGCTTCAGAGACTACTGGTGCTAACTCCAATGGCACACCAGAGGCTCCAGCCCAGACAGCGCTTCAGGAAGAGGATGCCACTGTCCAGGTCTGGGGCTGTGGGGGCCTGGGCCTCTCCCTGGAGCTTGGGGCAGGTCATTAACCTGTGCAGAGCTTGAGGGTAAGGATAAGAGGACACGCCAGCACAGCTGGTACTGCAGTGAGTGTCTGTTACAGACCATCTGAACAAGAAGGCAAATGAAACCTTCTTTAGGAAACAAGAGAAGGTGTTATTACTCAGATAACTACAGATACTACAGATAGCTAGAGATACTACAGATAACTTTAGTCAGCTTGGCATCTGCCAGAAGGACAGTGAAGCGAGGTGCAAGCAATCTAGAAATTACTCTGAATGTATGAAAGGCAATTTCTAATGTAGAGGTTCATGAACCAGTTAGGGGAGATGCTCTGTTCCGAATGACGCACACTAACAAGGAAGAACATGTAAAGTAGAGGGTAATGTTGGTAGCAGTAACCCCAAGATGTGTAATTTAAGATTCTGAGGCAAGCAAGCAAGACAAATAGCAGAATTACAGTTCTGGGCTTCTGAAAAGCAGATTTTGCCTTGCTCAGATAGCTGCTTGGCAAGATTCTGTGTGAAACTCTCCTGGGGAGAAAGGAGACCGAGAGGTAGTTGATTCTCTGGGACAGCCGCCTTAGAACGACAGTTCTTTCCTATGTGCAAGCATGGCAGAAGGCCAGAACAGATGAACACAGATTTCCTGATTGATCTCTAACTCTAAACCAAAGTACACAGAAGGTGGAAGCAGGGACAGTCTACTTGGTGGCAATAAAAGGCACTGTCCAAACATGCAGGAGTGGAGTTGGGAAAGCTAAAGCCTAGCTGGAGTTAAAACTAGCAAGGAAGAAGAAGTGCAAAGGGAAAAGTTTCTAGGAGTATAGCAGCATCAAAAGAAAAGATAATGGGAGCCCATTGTTCAGTGTGGAAGGAGATCCAGTGAACAAATCATCTTAGAACACACAAAGGACCGGAAATATTTAACACAGCTTACCTAGGGCAAAGTATGCCCAATCAACTTCATGGATCTCTCTTACCAAAGGTGCACAGCAATAGGACAAAAGGCAACAGGCACAGATTGGAACATGGAAATTCCAATGAGATATTGGGGGAAAAAAATTATCATGAAGACAATCAAACACTGGAACAGGTTGCCATGACTGGCTATGCCATTCCAATCCTTGGAGATGTCCAAAGCTTGGACGAACAAGTTCCTGAGCAACCTGATCTAATTAGACTTGGTCTGAGTAGGGAGTTGCACTATGTGATTTCCAGAGCTCCATTGTTACAAGACTCTAAAGAAACTAATCTATCTTTGTATACAACATTTCCACTCTATCACTTCTTCACTGAGACATCCATTCCTAACACTTTTTTCCCCCCAATGAAAACAGAAAAATTAAATTTAAATCCATGTACTTTATTAATTAAAAAAAAATTAAAAAATCTATAATTAGATTTATGGTAAACTCATTTAATCCAAATTAACTTCCACAAAATTAATTGCAAACAATTCATAATAGTCATAAAACATAGAACTCGTAGATTTAGAATAATTTTGCTCTTTTCTATCCTGGAAGCAATATAAAAGAAATGTTCTTTCATGAACAAAGAGCTGATAGAAAGGACCAACATGATAAATCTTACTAGACTGCATGCACAAAGTTCTGAACAGAAATGTCAACTGGAAGACAGAGAACATTTCTTCTACCCATGCTAGTAAAAATAGCTCTACTCTCTTCTGACTGCCTTTAGGACAATATCTGATTATACTGTGGCAATAATAATATGGGAAACATACTCTTTACAGGATATTTCCTTTTTTTGTTCCTTAAATACAGTTATATTTTTAAATGCACAGCACAATACAAAAATCATAAGGTTACACAGGAACATAGACTTGATGACAATTTTCCTGTAATGCAACATTCTGGTCAGCTGCTTGTCACCACACATCATGCACCAGATGACTAGACAACAAAACGAAGACAGACTTCTAAATAAGTTTGGATGCATTTAACCACGAGGTCGCTGAACCAAGGTTCAGGTAACTCAAGGTAACTCAGGTTGAAAGGGACCTCAGGAGGTCAAGTGGTTCAGTCTCACTCAAAGCAGAGGTAAGTCCAAGATTAGATCAACTTTATCAGAGCCTTTTATGATCTTTCCTCCTGGTAATTAGCCAGACTAGAAAGAACAAGTTACTCAGAATGAGAGACATTCTTTCTCTTTCCAAGAACTTGTTCTCCATTTGGAGAAGAGATGTTCCAGGAGGATAGAAGTGCCTAATGACAGTTTTCCTCTACCTAAAGAGGGAGTTACACATAAGACAGAACCAACTCTTCTCACACATGCACAGCAAAAGCCCCAAAGCCAATTATCACAAGTTGCAATTGAGGAAATTCTCACTGAACAATAACAAAAATCTCTTTACCATGAGTGCATTTAAGTGCTATAAAAGATTACCCAGGGTCTGGGTAATGTGCATCCTTGCCCTACTTTTCAGAACTGATTGGGTATTTCTCAGTGCAACAAGGTATAATTTTGCATCTTGACTTCATTTGAGTGAAGCACTAATGCAGATGACTTCCAGAGGTCCCTTCAATGATTCTGTGCTTTTCCAATACCTGTAAGTTTCCATCTTGGAATATTCTATATCCTCCTTTACTTCCACTGATGAGGGAGAGCCCTCTGTGTTTTGCTGCAGTAAGGAATTACCTGGCCTGAGCTGGCATTTTATTTGGTTAATTTTAGTTCCTTCTGTTCAGCAGGAAAACGTTGTTATAGTTGATTAAATTGTTACATTGTGTGGTTTTATTTGAATCACACTGGACTGGGCCAATAAATACAATTTGTGTGTGTCTTTTACACATTAACGAGTATTGTTGTACAACGTAAATTATTTTCACATATCTTTTTCCATGCTTGGAGTACACCAGAAAAAATGGGCCCTATCTAGACTGGTCAACCCCAAAACTATTGCTGTGGACACAGGTCCACTCCAGTAGCCCTTCTTCAGTTGTCATTTATTTAAACTGATCAAAATGACCTTTTTACCTGGCAGTTAATGCAGACTCCTCCACCTTCATAATGCCCATGGATGTTTAAGCTTTCTCGACGCTGGTCAACATCAGCATCATAGTAGCAATCAGTGGCATGTCCATGGCAATTGCAGGCTGAAAAAGTAATATTCCAAGTCAGCTCTGAATCCATCCACACATACATGTTCTGCTACACTTTTAACTCCTTCTAACAGATGTTAATAATGCACTGCTCAGAAGAGATCAAGAGATACCCGTGAGGCTTTGCTTGCAGGCACATCAGCCTCACAGGTGCGCTTCACCCTAGGATGTTCACCTATTGAAAACATCTCAGATAAATCCACTGATGTATCCACTTGTGGCCTTGTACAGACATAAGACCTTCACCATCTCCTTAGATCAAGGTGGGAGAACTTAATCCCAAAAAACTTTGCACTTTTACCTTTGGAAAAAAGGCCTGGCAACATAAATAGCAGGGCCAGTCCAATGTTTGAGTAAAGGGTGATGGATTTACCCAGAAAACAATTTATCTGATTTCCTACAGATCAGTTTTTTGTATCTCATCTCAGTTAAAACTAATCCCTTCCCATTAGTCATATAAAGCTCTGCCTGTCTTCAGTGAAATCTTCCAGAACTACAATATAATTCAGAGCAGTAACCAAACATAACAGCACTCAAACAGAATAAATCAAAGGGCACGGCCATGGTTTTGCCAGAAACTCACCCCATGTCCTCTTTTTTTCTGATCTGATCTTTCCTCACTGGAGAGGAACAAATGGGAATTTTCCTGAAAGAATGCAGGAAGCAAAAAAGACTTCCCCAAGCATCTGGGTGCTAGTTGAGCTTTTAATTACAGCTGCTTCGGCACTCCAGAGAAACCTTCCCAGGAAATTCCTGAAGTTTTGAATTGATAATGCTATTATTTCACATCTGGGGAAACCCTCCCTTCATCTGGACTTGGGGATACAATACTCTGGATGGCAACGTGTTACAGAGGTTAAGGGCCATGGCCCTTCTTTCTTCATTATGAGGGAAGTATATGGGAGGTAATTCTTCCAAACTCTATTCCAAGCACCTGGCACAACTGGGAGCTCACCTCAGGGACAAGCGATTCTCCATGCCTTGCTACATGATCATACAGACAAGGGAAGGGAAACTGGATAATTCTCTGCATCTGCTCCATGTCCTTATATCTGAACAGCTGTGGACAAGGAAACGCTTTCCTAGAAACTAACAACCACACAGCTGAGGTGCTGGCCTGCCATCAGGTTCCCTTATGGGCTGCTGACAGGAAACCAGACAGGTCCAGACTGGGTTCCCTGGCCAGGCTGTGATAGCTTATGAAGAACTTCGGGGGTTTTCATTCATGTAATTTTTCAAGAAAATAAAACATTGCACAAATGAGATGCTGCCTCAAGATATTAAGTCAGAAAAGGAAAGAAGATAATATAAAAAATATATGTATA
Source organism: Oxyruncus cristatus (assembly GCA_013399855.1). Taxonomy (NCBI): domain Eukaryota; kingdom Metazoa; phylum Chordata; class Aves; order Passeriformes; family Cotingidae; genus Oxyruncus; species Oxyruncus cristatus. The sequence goes on from VXAY01004091.1 coordinate 690,656, forward strand.
TATTTACAATGTAAATAATTGCTCCCATGCCTCTAGGGTCAAACCATCTCTGAGCTACAGCTCACATGTCTTCTAACAGCAATGGGAAATTATTTCCTCTGATTATAGTATGTTCTCTTAGAGGGCAATAGAAAGCCCTTCTATCTCACCAAGCATGTTTTCACCGCTTTGGGCCATTTGCCAACCCACACAGTACAGGGAAACTTGTAACAAAATATTGGGCTGATCCCTACAAGCTCCCACCAACCTCCTTTGGTTTCTCTCAAGGAACCTCAGGCTTCTGGAAAGTAATGGGGTTGCTTTAATTCCCTCACTAATGGCTGACAGCGGCAGCAAAAGAGGTCTGCACCTGGCAAATGCTCTCAACAAATCAACTCAAACCGCTAGGAGCAATCCATACTAAAAAGGCTATTTTTTTTCAGAGGCAGTTAGAAACAAAGTTGTCTTGGCTCAGAACCTTGTAGATGATATTCTGTAAACTCATTCTTTAAAAAACATGACATTATTTATGCTCTTTGTCTATCTCTTTTCTGGCAGAAAGTATTTTCCTTTCAAAGAGGGGAACTCGAATGAGATTTCAAATATTGTTCAAAAACTGTCCCAACATGCCTACCTCCTATCAAACATTTTAATCACACACAACCTCCCTTCCCCCTCCCAAGTCGTAGTACCGCAGTTTTCACTAAATAAGTCATCTCTTTATTCCTCAAACTAATTATATAGGTACATCTCTTTAGCTTTCAAATAAAGTTCTCCCGTTAACAGTTTGTACCCACTGGCTATGCTGCTCTCAGGAAAGGCAGACGAGAAACACAGATTGGGCCAGACACAAAGGAAATGGCTGTGCACAAAGGTTGCGACACTTTCTGTACCACACACTACCTGCTTTCTGGCCAGAGGGATGCAAAACACCTGTGTGTGGCAGTACACGGCCATCACCAAAACAGAGTCCGTGCCGTCGCTTTCTTTAACAAAAGAATGAAACACTGGGGAAGCTGGAAAAATGAGCGGCCTTCTCCAGCTTGGCTACTTTGTCTGGCTAGCACACTCCAAACTCCCAACTACAAGCGTGGGATCACCAGGACTCCCCACCAGAAACACCTTTGTGCCACTGACATACAGTCAGTGAGAGACAACCGTCAGCATGAGAAGGGAGGGCAGCTCAAGCACCTGTGAGCAGTGGCAGCCTTGAGCAATCTCTCTGCAATCTGAACACCAAGATGCCTCTACTCTCTGCTCTTTTGAGGGAACCCACAGTCTGTCAGCAGGCAGCTACGACTGGGGAGAGATGTTTACTCAATGTACTACAAGAAGGCTTCCACTTTTCTTATGTCATATTTTCACACAAATTAGTATTTCAGCTGTTTAGTAAGAAAGAAGAACATAAATAATATTCACTGCATCATCTATTTCTCATTGCTGCATGGAAAGAATGTCCTCTGTAAAGAAAAAATGGCGTTAAAACATGCAGCGTGCTAGTTATGTTCAATGAACGTGTGTGCTGCAGCTAATTCCCACCCTCTTGGCAATATCCTTTTTAACCCACCATCTTCTCAGCTACTCACGTTCACATATGTTTGTGCTCCCAGCTGTTGCAGGTTGCCATTGTTTCTGATTATATCCAGGGCAGCATTGATCACAGGTTTCCCCACAAGTGTTATGCTGACATTCACACTGAAACCTACAGATGAGAAAGGCTCTTAATGAAGCTGAATTTCAACGTTTTTTCTTAATTTTTTAAATAAAAACTATTATTTTTCCTAATTTTACTGCAGTCCAAGACTTACACGTAAGTGTGAAAAGGACAGGATGTAAAGAGGTCAACCAGTAATATTGGAACATTTTGGAACTTTCATAAAATTCTTCAGGATTGACTACTTTAACCATGTAATTATGAGTTTATTAGCACAGATTACTTATAGAGAACATTTAAATTGGATGTAATAGACTGGATTATGAAAGTATTCTAGAATATTAAATAAAGATGATACATAACAATTTAGGATGTATCCTATTTCAGCCTCATTCCAAGGCTTAGACTTGTTGACCCACAATAAATGAAAATATTTATCAGCTTTATAGGCACAGTTTTATAATTTTTTCATTATGTTTCGTTTACAATGATTTTATCAGTGTTTTTAACAAACCAAGATCACAACTTCATCTGTTATTTTAAAATTAGTGCACACTATTCATCAAAAAATTTATTTTTTTAAGTTTAGCTGAACAGCTTATGTAAAGAGCAGGCTTTAATTACGGGCTAGGTCTTACTATCATGCATAGCAACTAAAGCCCGTGAGAAACAAAGACCTTGAGACTGGAGAGACCTTTTCAAATTTTCCTCTCTTATCTATGTAGTCTAATAATAAAGGGGCAATAAAATTTTCAAGTATAGCCATCCTATTCCTGTAGATTTTACAACTTCTGTACTTACTTTCTCTAGTATAGACATCTGGAAGAGAATCACCCATCTCCTCACTTACTCTTCATTAAAACACAACAGCATATATTGCACTGCCCTGATAGAAGATTGATCAATGCTGTCATGGATAAGAGCAACAGCTGGCTTAAACCAGGTTTTTAAAATATGTTTTAGACAGCCTGATTATTCAGTCACTTCCATATAGCAGGTGAGCCAAGGAGTCTGATCTAACTCTTTGTGAAATCAATGTGGAGATCATAAACTTGACAAGGAAAGGGAACAGTTACTTTTTTTACAGTAATGACTGAAAGCCATTGAATCTTGGCTGAGCTCAGTTATAATGCTCAATATCTCTATGAAGTTCACTGATTTTGTTCCTGAGTTGGATTTCCTGCTGTAAGAGGTGATATCAATTCATGTTTTCTAAAAAGAACAAGGGGTTTCTAAGAAATTATTTAATCTGCCAAGCTTCTATTTCAACTAAAAAGAAAAATCCAAGTAAAGACTTTTTATTATTATATTTCCTACTAAATATAATTCCCTCTTGACATGTTTTCTTGTCAACGGTTAGCAGATTCTATTTTTTTTTAAATGTAATGGGAAAAAAAATCCCTGTAAGACTGTACCATTCTATAATAAAAAAAGATAATTTGCAAACATTTATGCATTGTTTTTATCAAATCCATGTTATTTACTCCATTTACTTACTGGTATCGGTTTTCAGCTCTCTTTGCCTTACATTCTTCAGCATGGCCATGGCAAACACATCGACCACCAATACTGATGTCCTTTATACTGTAGTAATACTGTGGAACAAGCACAAGAAGTATGTATGCATCTTTCCTTACTTGTATTATGTCAGAAATACCATCATCAGGTTGTTAAATCTTGCTTATTGGAACTTTAAAGGCACAACTTTACAAAGAGACAAATCAGGTGGCTTATAATCAACCTTCTGTTGATGCTGATGTCTCAGTATGAGACATCCAGCAAATCAAATACCCATGGGGTACCTAAAAGGAGCAGGCTTATGCAGTTCACAACAAACACATGTTGCTGAAGCTCTCCATTCCCCAGAAGCTACACAGTCATGAGTACCCAAGCCCAAAACTTGTTCCAAGTCAGCTTGAGGATGGAGATGTAAATTACTGTCAACACATCAATCCGTGAGACTGTGGTCTGATCAACAAACAGGATATGCTGGTAAGGGCAGTGTAGTTTCCCCATTCAGTCAAAAACTATCAACAAACAGTAAAAAAAGACCAAAATTACCAGCTTGGTCAAAATCACTCATGGCTCAAGATGGATTTGAAACTGTGACCTGAAGTTGAACCACTTTGTGTCTCATCCCCATGCCTTGCAGGCACCCAGGCAATTGAAGATAAAAATTTAGTTGGTTCAACTCAGTGGAAATATCATTAGTGTACACATAACAATAGCAACTTCTGCATACATTTTTGTAGCTCAGAAATTGTTTTCTTGTCTCCTTATAGCCAGGCAGAACAGAGAGCTGGTTGTACATCTTGATACTTCCTCAGAAAAATTAAGAGTCAGATAAGTCACTGGAGGACAAAGAGAAAAAGAATTGCAACGCTATGCAGGTACATCTCCAGTGCTCACTCTATTCACAGTACATCCCTGGTAAGCCTGGACTCTCTCAGTGGTGATCCTTCTCCTCTACTCAGCATTAGTGAGGCCACACCTGGAGTGCTGTGGCCAGATTTGGGCTCCCTAATACAAGAGGGACTCCATGTGCTTGAGAGCGCTGTCCAAACGCTTCTTGAACTCTGTCAGGCTTGGTGCCATGACCACTTCCCCGGGGAGCCTGTTCCAGTGCCCAACCACCCTCTGGATGAAAAAACCTTTCCTAATACGCAACCTAGACCCTCCTGGCACAACTTCAGGCCATTCCCTTGGGTCCTGTCACTGGTCACCACACAGGAGAGATCAGCGTCTGCCCTTCCTCTTCCCCTCATGAAGAAGTTGTAGACTGCAATGAGGTCTCTCCTCAGTCTCCTCTTCTCCAGGCTGAACAGACTAAGTGACCTCAGCCACTCCTTATATGGCTTCTCCTCAAAGCCCTTCACCATCTTCATTGCCCTCCTCTGGACTCTCTCTAAGAGCTTAATATCTTTCTTATATTGCAGTGACCAAAACTGCCACAATATTCAAGGTGAGGCCTCACCAGTGCAGAGCAGAGCGGGACAATCCCCTCCCTTGACTGGCTGGTGATGCTTTGCCTGATGCCCCCCAGGACACAGTTGGCCCTCCTGGCTGCCAGGGCACTGCTGACTCATATTCAACCTGCCATCGACCAGGACCCCCAGGTCCCTTTCCACAGCACTGCTTTCCAGCATTTCATTCCCCAGTCTATACAAACACCCAGGGTTGCCCAATCCCAAGTGCAGAATCTGGCACTCGCCCTTGTTGAACTTCATATGGTTTGTGATTGCCCAGCCCTCTAATTTGTCGAGGTCTCTCTGCAGGACCTCTCTGCCTTTCATGGAGTCAAGAGCTCCCCCTAGTTCTGTGTCATCTGCAAACTTGCTTAGTATCCTTAAGTTTTCATCTGTTTCTGTAATAAGTTTAACATAAAGATTTTTCTTAAGACTATTAAATATTTCATAGACTTGGAAGGTCTCTATAACAAACATTTGCACTTTCATTTAGCAATTTAATAAAACACTTGACATTTCATTCATCTATCCTACACCCCATGGCTAGGATAACATCAGAAGTTCTTCATACTAAAGCTGTGCTGCTCGCCAAGTAAACTAAATACTGCATTTACATCTGCCTGTGAGCAACATCTTAAAGTTTACTTAAGACAATAAAGGCAATTAATGGAACTGCTATCAAATAACTGGAATAGCTTTATGTTTTTCAGTAATGAAAGCCTCACACGCATTTGTGCAGTGCCTCACCCCAGGGCTTCCTCCAATTGTTACCAAATCTTCATTTTAAATGAAAAGGTTAAAAATAGCAATACAATATGAAGTCTTCAATCTCTGTAAGTATATCAATTTCTGTCTGGTGTTCCCTTGAGGAAGCTGAATTTCCTTACATTTCCCTATTGAATTGGAGTGGGACTTCAGTCTTCAAGCTCTTAGATAGCCCAAAATCCACAGAAAACACACAGGTATCTCAAATGATCTGTGGAAGGATAGTAACTTCCAAGTACAGCCTTTGATTCCTGCTCCTTCAGAAACTCGGGTACCGTTTTCAGAAAATTTTTCTTTGAATACAAATAACAGTAAGTAGTTTCAAATAAAGTTGAAGAGATTTGGTTCCTCAGTTCTGTGTAAGGTAGTTTAGAATATTTCTGCTTTGGCTCTTTATAGCTCCCATGATGCACCAAACTCCTTCCATATTAGAAAGCAGGGAATGAAGATGGTCTGTTACAAACTCATTAATCACTACTTCCCCTCCATAAATCTGTGCTCACCTAGTTACCTTCTTGGCTCAAACGAACCTGGAGAAAATATGGGGATTAAAAGGTGGGTCAGTGTAAATTTCATTGTTAGCATATTGCAAACTTAAAACATTCAGACCATTTTATGGTCTCTAACATGCTTTAATACAATTGTTGAGTATGCACGTCTCAGTGAAAACAGTCCTTACTCTGCGAGTTACAGTGGGGTCCCGCTGAGCTTTGGATATCAAGTGTCCAAGAAGGGTATTAGTTCTGAGAAAACGAAGGCGGATGTTCGTTGCTTTCGTGAATTCTCGAAGACTCGGGGAATAAGTGAAGTTTTTTGCTCCTGGGCGGCCATTCACCAAAGATACTACAATCTAACAAAGAAGTGAGCACATTTCTGTTAAAATATGTCGGCGGCACAAAGCAAGATAAATAAAAGAATCCAAAACCTCACTATTGTTTCTGAACAAATTCGCTGTAACAACTAGGCATTTCATGCTGAAGCCAGGATATTGGGAAAAACAGTGTTGTTAGTCTTGGACCCTCCTCAATTCTTACTATCCATATGGCACATTGGAAAAATAGAAAAAAAAAGTGTCTCTCTCTGTTTTAGAAAAACAGTAGGTATTACACACAAAAAGTATATGTCTTAATAGGAAAAAACAATAGGAACAGTTGCAAATAGTTGTTTTAACAGTTGACACTGTCAATGGGAGTTTTGCCTGAGTAAAAACATCAGGTTTTGGCTCCTTCCCAAAGCACATTTATTTTTGGTTTAAGGCACAAACATTCCTGGAAAATATTATTGTTACCAGGTCCAGTGCCTGTGAGTGTATTGGAAGTGAGTCTTTTGGAAGAAAGTACACAGTGTTGCTTTAGAAAACCCCCTCCCATGAAAGCAGGTCTGTCTGACTTCCAAAACAAGGGCTCCAGCACTTTTTTATTTTTTAAAGAAACAGCTGCCAGCAGCCCAGAAATCATGAATCTCTATTGAATGAACAATCTAGTGTGTATGCACAGCGCTTAGTAAAAGACTTTCATTTATTTATAACCATCCAGGTAACAGATTTCTATTTTCAAATGGCTCCTGTACTCTAAGGCACGTAACAAGGGAATGATGAATGTTCCAACTGCAGCACAATTCCTTCAGAAACAGTAACAGATCATATAATAGGAGATGGCACTAGCAAAGTTCTTCTGTAGAAATTATCCTTTACAATATCCTATTAGGCAAATTTTACAGGTATGTTAACAAACTAACCACATCAGGAGTAAAAGGAGAATGCCAGGAGAAGCCATCAGCACAACCAAGAGTTCAACATTCAATCGAATAATACAAACCACAGTTCTGCCCAGCAAGGAACAGTGGCAAAAATCAGAGCAACTTTTTCCAAACACACGTATTATATTATAAACATGTAGCATTTTTATACATTCTCTTTTTAAACAGTTACTTATTCCTGAATGGTAAATATCTGTTTCTACAGCCTTTACTCACATGAGCAATTTAGGAGCACTAAGTTCTGTCATGCACATTGGAAGTGTTCAGAAAATGCAGTCAACACCTTCAAAAGCATACAGCTACAGTGAGGTACCTACATTATGATAAATACCAACCCAGGTTGCACTGAGGAGCCCCTACCCCCACAGGAAATGGTGAAATTTAGGAGAAGTCAGGTCACCCTCCCAAAATCTCACCATGGTTATGGACTTACTAATGCAAATTCGAGCAGTCATAGCTGAAAAATTACTTCCGGCAAACTTCCAAAACCACTGCTGTTTGCTTCCAGCATTACACATTACCTTCCTAAAAGCACTTACCTCTCCGTTTTCAAGAGGCAGAATTCGAGAGTACTCTGTGGTGCAAAGGACATCGCTGTCCCTCCTCACTGCAAGATTAGCTTCCTTTCCAAAGCGCTCCAAGCAATCTGCTTTTGAGTCTAGTCAAGCAAGAACAAAATTAATCTTACATGTGAAAATAAACACTACTGCTCTAATTTAAATTAAAAAAGAAGGATCCCCTGTGCTTTCAGGTAAATTCTATCCCATAACAGAATAATAACAGTGATTGTGTAGCTCAGCACTGAAAACCAGAAATTCCTAAAAACTATAATTTCTCTTCCCCAGCAATTCAGTGGTGCCTGACAAGACATGGCCCTGTATTTCTCATATCATCACAAAGAAAAAGTTATGTAGGTACTCCAAAATTTTGCATCTGTATTTCACTTTGATTTTTGCAGGAAACTTCAGGGTCCCATGGGATGAAGGACGCTGCAGTTCTGACATACCCAAAAACCAACAGAAATGAAACAAATCAAGAATTCCCAAGAGAGTGAAAAAAATTCACACGCTGAGTTACACCTTCAAAATATCATATTCATACATTCATCAGTAATCTATTGTAGTTAACTAAGAAAAGATAAATGTATTTAACATTCACTGTCTTCTCCGCAGTTGAAATCTTCAGCAAATCCCATAGTTAGATTTGCTGCTACCGAGTGAATGATAAAAGCAACCTGCCAACAAAAGGGCAGTGACACAAGGATCGATACTTACAAGCAAAATATTGCCAGGGACTGTAGGTTCTTCCAAAGTCCACTGATCTTTCTAAGACCCACAGATCTGGACGAGGAGAATTTGCAAACTTGATAAGGATATAGGCAACATGGAAGAGCTGGTAACAGAATATACATAGATCTTGTAAGGAGCTTTTTCAAATTCTATAAAAGTACCATAATAACAAAACTAATGCAAATAAACACCTTTTCTTTAGTGTACAGGAGAAGGCTACTCTCTGCAGTTTCATTCCCATTAAAATAAGAGGACAGATTCTCAGTTGGCTACCTTTCCCGGCAACGTGCTCAAGTATAAGAGAACTGCAACAGGACTGTGTTAAATGCCATTTTCTACATTTCAGAACAGGTCTGTTGTGCAGATGACTGACTGCTTGGGTGTGTTAAGGGTATAGTACTTAACCTTGAAAAGTTAGCATCTCAACACACCACTGAACTAAGATACTTTTGCAGAATCCTGGTACATCAGTCAATCACATAATTATGCTTGTAGTGAAGGAATATAAAAATGATGCAAGAGAAAATGCACAGAACCTTAACATGGGACTCCTTTGCTTGTGTTTGATAGTAATCTCAAAAATCTGTTCTTCATTTTAAGAATATTTCCAGATAATTTTGCCACTTGACAGACCTTCCAAGTAGAAGAAGCAAGCCACGCTAGAGTTTTGTGGGTATCAAATAACACAGGAGAGATTCTTATGACTGGTAGCTCATTCAGTGTCTGAAAAGCTCAAAGAGCTAAATCAGCTCAAGGTTCCCAAGGCCAAGGGGGGCACTGTGTATCACAGAGATAGACCACAGAGACAGAAAGCTCCCAAACATTAGAGCAAAAATGGATTTGACAAGAAAAGACATCCTACTGTAAGCCTCTGGGTATAATCCGCAGTCATAAAACTCAGAACATCAGTAAAAACTATCTCTACACAAAAAACAAAAACCAGATTGATTCTAAAGGTCATTTAAAATTTAAACAACCACAACGTGGATAGCAGCTGCCAATAACAGTTAACCAATAGTGAGGTACAGTCAATATTCAAGTGAAGCAGCACTGGAATTTCCCCCTCAACAAGCTCACTTGAGAATTATCTGCTGGCAGGAGATTCTGACTTTGATCGGAGAGTGACAGGCAAAGGTTTGTTAAGTACCTGATGCCAGAGCCCCCACATCAAATACACCCAAGCAGTTTATCTTTGAGCAAACCTCACAAATGTCATAACCCTGAAGCTAATACTTTGCAAATGTTATTAGACTCCAAACCACAAGTGCATACAAGCTCTCAACCACAAACTGGGAACAGCATCTTTTGGCATGCCTGGCCCATTCATCTGCCAGCTAGGAACAGTTCAATAGCTGTCACACCAACTGGGACCACCAAGAGGGATACTGGCCATATGGACATTACATGTCATCCAGTGCAAATGATTAAATTAGAAATCTCCAGAGGAAATGAAGGAAACATGTAGATAAAGTCCTGCCTTTTTCAGGGCTCCATTGCTTGTACCTGTGTTGTGGAATCATTACAACAATGACCTTCTACCTACTCTCCAAAAAAGCAGATGACATCTGCTTCACCTTGTCATACAGTCATTATATTCTTCTACTGAGATGCTACTCGAAGTGCTGACAGAGACATTCTCATCTCATCTCTCACAAGAAGTGACACCTGCTCAAAAGAGTGAGCAAAATGTTGGAGAGAATTCCACTTCCACGGTACTTCCACACTACTGAAGAAATATGAGACAAGCCCACTTACACATCAGTGTCACTCTGGACTATAACCTTTCATATGCATCTAAAGAAAGTGGCCAAAGTGAAGGCACACAACAGTTGAATCAACACGTGGCACCTGTCAAACACCTGTATGCCACATCTGCTATCCAACCGAGGAATTTGCTTAAGCCTCCGACTACTCAATGCATGTGAAAATGAAATACTGTCCAATATGTGTTTTATATGAGGAACTCTGTAACTCTGCCAATTCTTAAGGAACTGCCTTCCAGCACCACTCTTTGCCTATTTCCATGCAAATCACAAAAGGGAAGTTAGAAAAAAGCACGGCAACTTCACAATACCATCGCATATGAAAACCTTCAATTCACATGCAGCTCTCCTTACATCTCACAGTTTGAAATACTGCTCAGGTTTTTACAGTCACATTCAGGAAGGGGAGAGGGACAAATCTTGATAAAAATTAAATTTGTGTTAGTTAATGACAATATATCTCCAAAACATAGTCATCAACAACCCTATCACCTTCCTGCTTCTGACTTCACGTGAGTGCCTATGACTTGGTTTTGACCTGGATCAAGGATGTAGAATAGCATCCTGAAAATCCAAACTTCCACTACAATTATATACTGGCCAAGTTGATGAATGGTCTCTCTCCAAATCTGATGAGGCAACAACAGAAGCAAATTAACCACTAGCTTAGAAAATATATCCTTGCTAAAGCTAAAAGAGTAATCTTGCTGACATAAGACCTAGAAAAACAACTATTATAGCCAATTTAATCACATATTCTAAGCTGTCATTTCACTAATTTAAATCTTGATCCCAACCTAAGACCTATCCTGTAAAAAAAGGCAGATTAAACTCAGAGCAATGTGTTTCTTCAGCCATTCAGTCTTGAGGAAAAAAAGGAAGTGTCTTAATTTTTGAGAAAAAGTTTATTTGGTTGCTTTTAAGCTGAATTTCTTTCATAAAAAAAAAACAAAACAAAACAAAACACCACAATTGTTCCTTCAAAAGGAATGTTAAAACTTTAAGTAAGCATTAAAAATAACTGCTTTTTTGGTCCACCTATATAATACCAAAAAAAATTTTCATCAAAAAAAGCCTGAAATATGGCTCAATCAAAATTCTTACCATTTTCTTGCATGGATATAGAACAAAGTTTAAAAATAGAAATAGCATTTTGTTTCCATTACTGGAAACAATCCACTCTGGAAATGCATGCTTGAAAGAGGATGTATTACTGTAACTGTCAAACATCTTATCCTGTAATCTAGTAGCATAGTTCAAACCTGATGGATTATCAGCAGTTGGAATTTAACTAGTTCCATATTGATGTGACTTTTGCCTATTCACTCAAGTTCAGATTTAAACTGTTCTTGCAGTCAGTGGCCTTGAAGATTCACAAAAACTCAGTTTTTAAAAATCATCCAGAGTGAGCAAAATGCCCCCTTCATCTGAGAATGAAAATGAAAATTCAGTGTCACATATTACCAACATCACATTATAAAGAGAGATATTTACAGAAGCTCTTACAGGTGAATTTAAGATTATATTAAAAGAGCACATTTAAATCGTTTAAGAGTTACCCTGTACCATTATTGTTAATGATACAACGTTCACGATCTCTAAAGGCACGCTAACTACTTATTTTAACCCAACAGAAAGAAAACTTCCTGTTACCCATTGCATTCTCGTAAGAATTCTAAAAATCACAATAATACTTGTTTAAAATGTTTTCTCTATTTTCTCCTTAAAAGTTTAAACAACTCCTTGTACAGAGAAATTTCCAAGATTTGTTGGAATCCTAAAATACGTAAGAAAATGGAAGGAAGTTAGGAACACATATATAAAGATATAGCACATTTTTCTCCACTCCTGCCACCAAAAACTCAAAACAGAATACTAAAATACTGAAATGACTTGTAAGATGAGTGCTGGACATAAACTAGGACAAAATAGAAACACACTATGTTCTGAACAATCATAATGCTGTGTGCTGCTCCTGTAGGAGAAGACTGTTCTTCCTTTTTGGCTCATGACGAATAAAAAGTCCTGGAGTGTGGTAGTAACAAGAAGCCAACTAAATCCAGGTAGACCATCCATCTGAGGCATTCTGTACATCTCTAGATGTGTTCAAAAAGATACCACAGCAATCCTTCTTCATGTAATCTGAGCTGTAGAAGTATGGAGTACAGCTGTTTCCAGCAGGATGGAATTTCCTAAGACAGTATTATCAGATATATCTACACCACCAAAACTTCCCTCAACACAGTAAGGTTGTTCCTCTAGGCATCTGGCATTATCTTGAATAAGGTGATTGGCACTGCACATTACTCAGGGGAGACAGAAATCTGATGATCGTTCTAAACTAAACGCAGATGTGGGCTGATAAAGGAGTGGGATTTATGGAAGAGTGAAGTGCTTGGCATCTGTTCCACACCTTAGTGCCACTGACTACAGAGGGTTGGCGTGTGCATGCCCATTAGTTTCTTAATGTAATGAAGCCTTAAGTTCTTGAGCATTGTTTCCTCTCAAAGACCAACCCATAAAAGTAACTATCTATTTAAACTAAATAAAAATCCCATATACTCCGGTTAAAATTAAAGGCTTTGATTTCTTGAAGTTGCAAAGAGGCAAGCACTCCCTTTATTCAAATATCTCAGCGGGACTTGAAGCACCCTTGCAGATCCAGATATGTGTAAAAACACTCCTGACAGTCAGTATTTGGCAATTCTCAATGAAGTATTTTGGATATGAAACTGTAATATAAAAAAATGCCAACTAGAGAGAGCTGACCCAGCCTTTCTGGCAGTTTCCAGCTACTCTTCTGGGCATGTGGAAGAGTAGCTAAAGCAGAGTTGCAGAGAAAATCACGTGTGGGTAGTATCTCAGAGGCATTAGATCTCCTGGAGGTGCTTAACTGTGCATACATACACACAGCAATGCCTACACCTGGTAAAGAGTGACAGTGACTGGAGAGGCTCCCACCGCACAGCACACAGAAGTTATTCCTTGCGTGCCAGCCTCACAGCCTGGGGTGCAGAAGCCAGGAATAAGCAGAGGACTTCCAGTGTTATTCAGTTATCTCTGTGCACGTTGTATTCACGTCATGCTTCCATTTAACCAGCCACTGATGCTAAAGAGCATATTTAGTTAGGTAAGTCAGTGCCTGTGCATATGTCTCTTTGATCTTTTCTCTATCCCACTTGATGGCAGGACCAGAAGGGAGAAGCTCTCCATACATTTCACAGACAATACTCTAGAAGGAGGAACTGCTTCCAGAAATGAAAGGGTAGTCCATTCTTCAGGTTCAATCAGTTCTTGGTCTTTTTGCCAAGGCTGCAGGCAAATACATCAACGACTGTCAGTTATTTTCCTGAAATTTCTCATGTAGCCACTTTTCCATTGGGATTTGGACAAAGACCAACTCAATGCTCACAATTATTTCTTACATATGGCCTATTTCCTCACAGAACACTGAAGCTATTCATATGGGAAAGGACTTGTACGATTCAGCCCTCAGTTGTCCAGAAGATAAACGTCCCCTTCTAAAGGCTATAGTCGAAAGTAAAAAGAACACAGTAGTACTGTCAGCAATGGAAGGAAACCTAGGGAATTGCAGAGGGTTGGAGGCCACCATCAGAGACTCTGCTTTTACTATATTGTGTTGAGAGTGAGTTATTTAGAACAATATATCACAAAATGAAAGTAACGTGTAGGAATGAGCATGGAAAGGAAGGGGGGAGAAGCAGAACTACAGACATGGAGGGATGGAAGTGAGATCAATGAATGGGAACGAAGATTTTCCTAAAGGGATGCTGAGCAAGAACCAGAGTAAGACAGTGTCAGGAAAGCAAAGGAGAGCAAGACTTGGGAGGTTTTATTTTGAGAATAATACCAAATTAGAATAAAAAATGCATTTTAAAGCAAATGACACCCACCTATTAATGCAAACGTAAGCAAAAAATTCTAAGCCATTCGAAAAGGTTTTAATTAAAGCTTGAAGAAATCACAACACATTGACTACATCTTCAAGGATAACATATGAGCAAGAAATAATGTATTTAGGGTATTTCCCTGATTAAGGCTGGTAGCTCAGAACTGAATGAGTTGCTTGTAGTGTGACTGAGGAATAAATGGAAAGTGTTTTACCTGATACAACTTCTAGAAAATTCAGCTAGTTACTTGATCAGCTGAAGTTGTGTTAACCTAGAGTTTACAACTAGATACACCTTACTGTGGTACATGCCAAAAATCACAACTACCTTCAAAGCGTACTGTTTTGTGGCATGATCCCAAATGAGCTTCCTGCACAAACTGATATACTCAGAACCAGAGTTCTCTAATATATAATAACACTTCTGTGCTGTTAGCATCTCCATTTTTGGGTACTGCAGGGATGATATAGTACCTTTCCCAGACTAAAAAGCCACTTTTCTCCTCAGTGTGAACCACAGGACAGGGCTCAGTGTTGCTGTGGATTCAGAGCCAAGCAGGGGCTCCAGAGGAAAGGCTTTGACTTACTGCTGGGGCAGTTCTGTAGGACTGTAGAAGCTTCATGCAGTGGTTCTCATGCCTTAATCCATAGGACTTCTCAGTGTTATTACAGAGGTTATGCAATTTCGCACCAAACCTGGGTCTAATTTCAGGGTCAGCAATAATACAAAGCCTTCAACAGTCAGGTACAATGAGTGCAATGACTATTTTTGGAAGCCCAGTTCAATACAACTTAAGATAAATCTCCCACCACCTTGACAGTTTCACCCTACAGGAGAAGGGCTTACAGGACACTATATTCTACAGAGTAATAGTTGAATTAACTGTAACTTCAGAAACATTTAAAATCATTATGTCAATCCTTCATAAGTTAAGACCAACTGTTTTAATGACAACAGTTAGCCAGAGCTAATTATATTCACCAGAACAAATACTGTTTGCAAACCTATGGACATAAAGGATTGTTATCAAATATAAAAATTAAACCCCTACCATATAAAAGCAACTCAGAAGATGTAACAAACTGTGAGGTTTTTTACAAAATGTTTATATTCTTTAACTGGCAGAAAACCAAACCATGAACTCCTCCACAGACCACAGCACTTATCTTAAATTTATGATTGAGTTTGCCTCCTTCCCTAATAAAAGTACTAATTTGGACATTACATTCCACTGTGTGCCTTTAATTTACAACAGTGACTAACAACATTGTTCCATAAAAATTATTCAACATATTAGTGCACAAGACTTCACCAAGCCTGAGTCTTTCAGCACTACATTATTGCCACAAAAGCACAGTAAAACAAAATTACATATAACTAAAGCCACAGTAAAATTTGTGGGCTATACTTTTTGGAGTGTAATAGTTGGACATTTCTTTTTCATCATACACTATCCTGAACCGTCATCTTGTTCTGAAGACAAAGTTCAAAAAAAAAACCTGGGGGAGTGTTACTGTAATATCTGCTGAGCATTAAGCAAGCCAAAGATGAGGGCACACCTGCTAAAATTAGGCAATCCAAAGAGTCAGGGGAAGGGCAATGAACATCAGCCAGACATTCTGAATTCAGAAGTTTAAAATATGGTGAAAACTACGTCGGGAAAAACATGACCAATTAAAGGAATAACTGAGACTTCATTTGATCCAAATATTTTAAACAAGTCAGGAATAGCCACAGTGTAAGCAGGTATGTTAACAGAATGGAGAGACAGCCTCAGGGATCAACATTATAATTGTTATTCAGAAGGACTGTGATTGATTAGGAGTGTAACTATAGTACAGAAAAGTCAGAAAGGGAAGTAAAGCAGGGATTTTGCTTTAAGGTTTTTGCCTTTTCTCATATTACAAAGTGCAGCAAAATGAGCATTCTTCTAGCAGAAAGCTTTAGCATCCTGAAGGGCTTTTGACTTTCAAAATTACCCTTAGACCTTGTGAAACAGTAGCAGCACCAGGTGGGTGTTCTGTTCCAACTCCACTGTAGCGAGTGCTAAAAACTTCCACTGTGGTGCAACTATTCAGTTAAATATTGTCATGAGACCATGGCAAAAGGCTCCACTGGGACTCTGCTCTCAATCATAAAGATATAAAGCAGGAACACAGTAAATTAAAAGCTGTTGACTTTGCACTAAATTCTGCTTCCTCTAATTGTGGATACTTGATGACCAGCTTACATTCAGCCATTGCTTCCCTGCACGCATATGTACCTTACTCATTGTCATGTTCTGCACACGCAAAAACATTTCCACACTTTTGTTTGCAGAAAAAGGTGACTTGTATTAAAAAAAAAAACAAAAAAACAAAAAAACCAAAAAAAACAACAAAGCAAACAAAAACACGAAGAGGACAAATATTCAGTGAGGGAAAGTACATCCCTGCTATCTTGTCAATATTACAGCCTGTAATTCTGCAAAGTATTTAGACACATCCAACTTTATTTTTCCTTAAAAACCATAACCTTTATCTCAGCTCACCTGAGGGGAACTGCACTCTGAAAAATTGTCTCTGTTAACTAAGAAAGTCTGCATGACTAACACACACACACCTAGTTCTTAATATTTAGGACCCTGAAGGAAGGTAAGGTGAATTGGGGTCTCAGTGTTTACCTGTTTATTCTTGAATACTCTGTCACAGTGTTTAATGTTCTTCTTTTTGATAGTATTGTGTGCTACTATATGAATTTGGGGTTTGAGAATACTAAGCAAAATGTCAAAAGTGAATCTCAAGTTCAAACAAATCCTGAGATTAAGCTTTAACCAGATGAATGCAGATATAAGATAATGTCCCTGAAATGAAGGAAAAAAACACCATATGAGTCCTACTAAAACCTCATCCATCCAGCAGCTAAAATGATTCCTTCCTGATCACAGGAAGGAATTTTCACCTTTATCTTGGGTTTCTCTTGTTTCCAAGTAAGGGAGTTCAGAGTCACCTTTCCAAGCCATATCAAAATAATGAGAAACACATATCCTCCTGCTGAGAAATCCTTTAATAACTACAGGAATCTTAGCACGTAGCAATTGGTCTCCAAGGAGTCTTATGAGAAGAGGGCATTCAGTTCCTATCCTTCTGAAAGAAGGAGGTTTTTCAGAAGTTAACTCTGCACATAGAATGATATCCATCAGTAGGTTCTCCAAAGAAGATAACAAGTGCACAGTGGGAATAAAAGTTTTGGATGGAGCAACGTGCTAAACTAGAGGGTGATGATGATGCAGCACAAGTATTGGTAACAAATATACTGGGTTACACCACAAGACAAATTACGGCTGGCAACCTAATCCTATGTCTTGCAGAGACCCTGACAGATACAAGCAGCTCAAAAAGCAAGGTCTGCCTTACAGGGAAGTGATTGCCTTCCTGTGCCTATTCATAGCACCCTGCTCTGCATTCAGTGTCCCAACTCTGCATGTCCAGCCTGAAACACACATTTCCCCGGAGTTTCCTGGAAAAGAACGACTGAGCAACTTGTTTCACAGGAGCACAAAGCACAAAACCCCTCAACTGAACAGTGTAACAGAAGGAGCAACACAAGTCAGACGGGTCCAGCCACTGTCTGCCAAGCTAATAAGGATGCTGTGGCCTCAAAATTCATTAGCTCCTACATAGCTCTCCTTTCTTTCATGGCACAGTGCAGAAAAGCAACTAAGAAAATAGGCATGTTATTAGTCTAATCAATAGAAATGCAAATTCAGGATTCACAGCAATTTGGTTTAAACTACTGATATCCTCTATCTTAAGCTGTCTGGCCTTTCTGCACTGCAGCTATACTGGATACAAAAACACTTAATTAAGATATCCTCAAAATGAGAACCATTACAGACATGTGAGGGACAGGAGCATTAAAACATCATGTAACAGAAGACATAAAAGAAGTTTCACCTGAATCCCCAGTAAAATGGTAGCTGAGTCTTAGCAAGAAACATTTGCTTAGTTATCCCTCCCTTTGCTGTCAACTAAATTGAACACCCACTCAAAAAAATCTGTCCAATATAATCAGTCAATAAACAGTTTCTACTGTCCAAAATATCTATGCACACATATATTATGCAGACCCACACATGTATTTATAGTCATATATTTTCAGCTGGTGTGAACTTGCATGGCACAACTACTTTCACTGGATCAGTGCCCAATTATGGCAGCTGAGAATCCATCCCCGTGACTTAAAATACATATACAGAGGCTTTACTCAGCTACTTGCCCATCACTTGCACAGGAAATATGGGTGTTCATGTTACTGTCTCATTACTAATTAATATTACATTGGTTTTGCTGTCCCTTCCCTTTTAGACCATGTTAGCAGCATTTGACTGTCTATCATGAAGATCTTGCTGGATGACAGAGAAACCAGAAGGACCCCTGAGGCAAAAGCAGACTCCAAACATTATTCTCAAAACATGTACATGCTCAGAGACCATGGAGTCTCTCTCTCTGTGCTCATGGAAAAGGAAAATATCAAATGGAAGACAGAGACCTCAACCAAGAGGTCCCCCCTGTGTAACCTCAGGTTAACAAGTTAAAATGTCTGTGCATGAAAGCACACCACCATTACATTTATGTGACCCCAGTGGCAAGAACCCCTACCTTCAAAATTCCTGAAGGAAAAAAATCACTTTAATATAGTTAACTCGGCCAAAAAAGTACAGAACATAAATCAGACAAAAAAGCTGTGACGTTGGAAGCTAAAATCATCAGTTCAAAAGACCCTCCCAATTGCAAAGCATACGTATAAATGCAAGAAATGATCAAACCTCACCCAGCTGCTCATGCACTTACCTGTCCCAGATCTAAAGTCACGTTGACTTCGTTGTACGTCAAGCCCATAGAAAGAGGAGGGCTCTGCCACCAGCGCTCTGTGCCATCAATTGCATTGGTCACCGGGTGAGCTTTGCTGGGATCAGCAGCGTTGCAGTAATCACAAAACTGGCCCTGAAACACAACAGATTAAAAAGATGGTCTCGGACGAAATCTTACGCACTGACAACACACGCGGCTGTTAACTGAGATGCTGATCTAGAGTGTTGACTAAAAATGGGGTTACATTTTGTTTCTTTGTATAGTATAATTTTTAATGCGTAAATGATTCGCCTGGCAATTAAATTACACACCCATACTCTGAAACACACTAAAATTCATGTTAAAAACAAAAATTTCAGAATCTCAATAAGGGGGCTACAGTAAATCTTTCTTTATTAACTAATTTATTACACTTTGCTGAAATTACCTATATGACATCTACAGTGGTGTTTGCAAGAAATTAATGAAACAAAGCTCCTTAGAACCGGATTAGGACCAACAAACAAATTATCCTCAATTCTTCCATGAAATATCCACATATGCACATAGCCTGGTATTAATAAAACCATTAAAAAAACCTCCATTACTTGCCTATAAGTTTAGTGTTACAATTTTATAACACTTTTCATTTTTTTTCCATGCCATTATAATACATTATGAATCAGAGGTTTCTGAACAACATGTACTCATGGAAAATGCATCCGATCCTATAGACTGTTCCCTTTACGTTTCCCTTTAAAGAATCCCATTGTATCCTCATTTCCAGAAGTTACTGCCCAATTTCCAGTCCACAACTAAAGCCACACTCCAGAGATGCCCTCTGAGAGTCTCTAAAGCTCTTTGCACAGTAATGATGAATAAACTTCAGGAAATTTAATTGTCTTTTGATTTCACATCTTGGCTTGCCCCACAACCTATTTTTATCTCCAAGAAAATGCATTTTACAGTCCACTAAGGTTAGTGCTGAAGCACTGTAATTAGTAATTAAGCAATCTTTTATTGTCCTATTCATTTCTTATTCCAATCACTGGGTGGAGATAATCAGTGAAAATGCTAAACTGTGCCAGGCACAGATCTTTTTAGATCCCCAATAATAAAAAAATGACATTTTCACTGAATGGCAGTACATCCATCATGGTTACTTCAGTCAGACAGTTGCTTAATCCATCAGCCTGTGAGGTGCTGACACTGTTGGACTCCCAACTAAAATAATAAGAATGGGGCAAATGTTACCTTATCAACTTAGCATATTTTCATCAAAAACATGACAAATCTTTTGTTATTTCCGCAATCCACATTGCCTCGTATGAAGCACTTTCCTACCCTTTAAGAATTAAGAGGATCCCATATAACTGCCATTATTTTGTTTGTCACTGCTGTCAGACTAACCAGTGTGAAGTAACCGGAGCAGTCATACTCGTCCACTTTTAACAGAGGAATAACATTAGGGTTTTCACATTCTTGCTGGGAACAGTCTTGCAACTTTGGTGAATTTGAGATGTTTATCTCTAGCGGGATTTATTTAACATCTAACATAGTTATTAATGGATTGGGAAATACTTCATCATTCTTGTGTGATACAAATACACCATCTTGTGTCTTTCAAACACAAAACATAGATAGATATTCACTGAATATTTTTGCATCAATAGCAGTAATTTTAGTGTCTGCATCTAACAATACTTCCTTCCTCATCCTCCTCTTCTGGAAAGCCCAGAATATGATGCTGTTTTCAGAGGCCACATCTACCATTAGCTGTTCTGATTCAGCACTGCCAGTGCCAACCTGACTGAAGGTTAACTCTGGAGAATTCAAAGAGTTGTTTAGAGACTTAAAACTCGCATACGCGAGTCAGTTAGCTTTATCTGGGGTCATGTTATAACATGATCCTCTTCCAGCTCTGCTAGAGAAGACGGTTTGGCTGATTTTCATATGAACTACAATATGCTAGGACACTGCTGGATCCAGGTAGTTTGCTGCAGCAGATACCACATGAGCCCGTGCTAGCCACAGGCAACGTTGGCAGTTTCTGCTGTGACGACAAAGAGAATCATATTGCTCTCTGCAAAATCAATACCCTGAGAAATCAATCCATGCACCGACAACTGCAGCTACTACCACATCACAGCTTCTTTCCTGACAAATGCATGCTCGAGTTCTGACATATATGTTACAAGAGTACAAGCTTCCCTAAATAGCTTTATAATGTGCTTGAAACACAGTTTAAATTCACATTCGTGACGATCAGGCTGGAAATACACAGGAAACAGTTGCTGCTACGGCAGTTTCAGCTCTGATCTGGACACAATCTCAAAGAAAGGCTGAATGAGCAGTAAACAACGGGGAGTATTAAAAGCAAGCATTTAATTTACATGCACTTATGTGATTTCAGTATATGAGAGCACTTGATATGAACTCAAGATACCATCGTTTTCTTTTTGGGCACATAATTCAAAGAATTTCATTGCAACAGCTGGAGTTTCAGTTATTTAAAATTACATTCCAGCAACCCTGCCAACTAGGCAGCAAAACAAAAAAATGAAAGAAAAAAAATTATTGGACAAGTCAGCCCTCCTTCTCACTGACAGTATCTCAGGAACTGCTACAGGACACGTCTCCATTCCAGGAGACTGCGCCTCGAGACTTGGTCTGATTTTGGCTGCAGTTCACCATGCAGGCAGGTGTGTATTTGCTGTGACCTTGTTACCCTCCTTTCTCCTGCTTCTCCTGAGTGAAGGAGAAACCTGGATCTGCATGAAAGAGTTTGCTGAAATACGCCAGTGTGGACCTGAGACACCCAGAGATGAAAACGTCCTGCCTGTAATTCATGGAAAGTGACAACAATGAAGAACTTGTTCATTATTTCATACCTAGTAGTTCTGCGCCCACTGGCAGGGCAGGACAGGTATGCAGTCAGACTTTAATGCACACCCGCACACCACTGTGGACAGACCGGCAGGCAAAACCAGGCATGCCATTTATCTATCAGCTGCTGAAATATTTTATACTCTTGTGCATTTCTTCACTCAACACTGTTCTTATTAAGTTATTGTTTCACATGCCAATGTGCTACATAAGGGAAATACACCGTTTTCCAGAGAGTACATCCAGCACTGTTTTAAGAGCCTTGGTTGAGCTGCCCAGGAAGGGACTGTCCATCCCACTGATCACCTTTAAACAACCTCCAAATGCTCTTTCTGGATTTGCTGGATAATTCAAACTTCATTAAAAGACACTTCACCAAATTACAAGCTGAACAAGAACGATCAACGGCAGAGCAGTGGAAATAAAGCTGTGTCTGCTTTTCCTCCCTTTGCCTCATTTTCAGATAGCACTAGCAATAAAGCTGTCTGCTCCCTTTGACAGAACGAGGATCACCCTCCATGCCTCCTTTCCAATTTCTCTGTTCATAGAGCAACAGCCACAATTCAGCCTTGTAGAGGAGAGAAAAAGAGAGTGACTCAAGTGTGTGGTATCACTTGAACTTGTATCAGCCCAACACAGTGGCTATTACACCTATCACTTTATGTAAATGCCACATGACCTTCCCTCAGACTCTCTTAAGAAACAACACATTAATACATCTGCTGATTTTAAATCCTTCTATGTTTCTGTAAAAGCTTAATGCACTTTTCTCTAATTTTCCATGAAAGAAGAGGTTCTCTTATTTTACAGTGTCTTTGAACTTGTGAGATGAAGTGGCTTGAAAATATGCACATTGTGCTGTTACCACATTTTCCATTGTTGGATTTCCCTGGCCTTTTGAAAGACCTCCCAACCCTTGCTGAACCACAACAACTACTGGTAAATCACAGAAGTATTCATGTTATGTATCTCAATGGAGCTTTGTTAAAACTGGAGAGAAATGCTGCTGTATCCATGCTTACACAAATACTGTAACAGGCACAACATGCTTCCTTGTGCCAGGGCTGAGCTATCAGTACTCCTTCTGGGAACTTGAACTGGACACGAACCATAACAGCTCTCTAACCTAGGACCTACAAGTCAAATATTTAGCAGAAGGAAATCCCTCCTTTCTAGCCTCTCTCTTCCTTTATACAGCAAACCTTCATCTCCAGTTGGGTGTTAGTATATAAAGTGAATAATTACAAAAACCATCAATGGCAACATGCATCACACAACAGGCTTCATTCCACTTGCTTGGCATGTTTGTCTGGTGTTTGCTTTGGCTGATTTTTATTATCCTGTGATATCTGATATTTCAAGGCATGTCAGTATGAGATTTCACTGCAGCAGTGGGCCACAGCAAGTTGCTGAGAGATTTTTGAGCTTGCTGTTCACCTGGTGGTATCGTTGTTTCAGGCCACTTTAAACACGGGTGTTGCATTCAATATGGAAGGACAGATGCCTAAACTTCATGGATGTGTTAGAAACAGAGAAGGAAGCAGCTTCCTGATCATCACAACTCTTTTTTGTAACCTCAGTTTAAGCATGTAACACCCATGTCCCAGTTTTCCTATTAGTAAAACTGTAAGCATCAGCCTGTAATTACTCAGCCTGTAAGCATCTCCAAACCACTTTCAGCTTTTTTTTATGACTGAGGGCAGTACACAGATACAAGGCAAATTGAGATTTCATGGTGCAGCAAGGAGTCATGGCAGAGAGAAGCCCAGAGCAAAGCACACTGCTGGCTGTGGCTGCCTAATGAACTGGGAGGGCAGGATGAATGATGGTGCATGCTCTTCTGGCACATGACAAGTATATATACTGCACCTTCTCAGTCCTCTCCCCCTTTCTTGAGCATCTATTCTTACAAAGAAATGAGAAAAACAACTCTTTTATCCACTGCAACCCCTTCTGAAACCACAGACGAAGGATTATTTTACTATTAAAGATACAAGCACCTCATAAGACTTTGAAACACTAGCCCTTCTTCTGAGATGCTAAAAATTTTATTGCATTCTTTCTGTATTGCCTGGAGTCAGACAGTGGACCTTAGAGCTTTCAAAATCCCTTTCAAATTGCAGTTTCATTCTGGCTCTCTTCTCCCACCAAGAGAGAATACAAATAAAATAACTTTGGAACGTCTGACGCTTCAGGAAAGTCCCCCCCCCCTCCCCCTTGTAACACAGCTCTGATCAAACTGATACTGAGCATCCATTGCAGTACATCAGTTTGTTACTCCTTCCTTACTCTCTAACAGACATGTCAATACAAGTTTCTACCAAAGGAAAAATATATTTCCATTAATCCTTTGCCGGGAGTTTTGTACTTCATTGTTATCTTTCTTGTGACTGGCACAAAATGAGTGCAATCATCTTATGCTATGCTAGGAGAGAACAATACGATCCTCGCTGCCCTCTGTGCTTATACTCCCAGTCAGAGTCCCAAGGAGTCTCTGGCTTCCTCCCACAAGCAACGCAAGGCACAGACGATAAGCCTGACATTTAAAGCTTGCAAAATACCACAGAGCCACAAAATACTTGGCTAAACCGGACCCTCTTTTCCCGTCGGAGGGATGTCCGCTCTCCGGCGAGCGGTTGTCACTGCAGCCCCGCTCCATCCATCCCCCCCGAGCTCACAGCTTTATCCCCAGAAGCATCACGCTGCTCACCGCGGGCCATAGGCCACAAAACACCACCTGGGTAACACTTCAAGGTGCCCAACGGGACGAGCAGCTCACGCATCCCCAGGAGCAGCCGCAGCACCGTGTGCACCGCGGGCATCGGGGCCGGAGGGGAAGCGGCCGCTCCCTGCGGCGGGGGCGGTGTGTGGGTGTGTGTCTCCAGAAGGCACCGGGGTACCTGAGGGCAGATGTGCGGGCAGAACCACCGCTGCCCGCCTCCGTACTGCCCAGCCCTTCCCTGCCTGGGCTCCCGCCGGTCCATGCTCCCCTTCCATGCCCGTGGCACACGCCCAGCCAGGAGAAAACGAGACCACGCATCCCAGGGTAGCGCCAGGCCCCCCCCGCCCCAACCTCCCTAAAGACACACACTCCCCGCGCCGCTCCGCAGCGCCAGGAAGCGGCGCGGGATAGGGAGCAGGTGCCAAGGGAAGGGGGGCCCGGCGCCGCCGCCCTCCCCGTCCCCTCGGGCCGCCCGGTTACCTGGATGGCGCGTCCGAGGGGCGCGGCGGCCGGGCCCCCCACCAGCTTGCAGAAGAGCTCCGGCCGCCCTCCGCCGCCCGGCCCCTCCCCGCAGGTGGCCGTGGCCCAGATGTTGGCCGCCGCCGCCAGGTTGAAGTAGGGCGGGTGGAGGCTGAGTCCCGTCCCGCGGGAGGCGCCGGGCTCAGGCTGCGCGGGGCACAGGGCGAGGAGCGGCGGGAGCAGCGCCCAGAGGAGCGGGGAGCCCGGCGCCGCGGCCATCCTGCGCCGGGCTCTGCCCTCGCCGCCCCCGGGGCGGCACTGCAGCTGCGGTGGGCGGGCGGGAGCGGGAGAAGGAGCAGGAGCTGGCGGGGGGCTGCCTGCGCTCTGCCCGCACCTCCCTCACGCCCTGCCTGCCTGGCTGCGCTGCGCGGGCTGGGGCGGGCCGACACGCAGCCCCGGTGCGGGGCGGGACGAGTCCCTCGGGCGTGCGGGTGTCTGGGACGGGGCGGGACGGGACGGGACGGAGGAAGGGTCTCCGCGCCGGCGGGATTTCCCCAGGTGTGTGCCCAAGCGCCCGGCTGCGCGGGCGTGCCGAGAGGTGCCACCCCCCCGGCTCAGCTGGCGATCTCTGATCCGCCTCTTCCTGAGTAAGTGTGCGGGTTAGTATTTTCGACAGACCGTGGAGAAATCTCAGGGCATCCCGCCCTCGTTGTTTGTCCACAATAGAGTAAGTTGTGGATGCCCCATTCCTGGCAGTGTTAAAGGCCAGGTTGTATGGGACTCTGAGCAACCTGGTCTAGTGGGAGGTGTCCCTGCCCAGGGCAGGGGGTTGGAACGAGATGGTCTTTAAGGTCCCTTCCAAGCCAAACCATTCTATGATTCTGTGATAACCCCCGACCTGTCATGTCACATACAGTGAGTGACAAGGTTTCCCAGCCTTCTCCTTGAGCAGGGTTATCTCCACACAAGGTATACCCTTCTTCTCTCACCAGATCCTCAGGAAGACACCCTGCGTGACTGTGCTGCAGAAATTGCAGCTCCTCTTGCCATTTTCAGTGCCCTGAGGCTGCTGGAAACCATGCAGTTTGGGCCACCCTGCTGCAATGCACAGCAATGCTCACAGCTCCTTGTGAAATGGGTGTTCCTGCTCATCCAAGGCAGACAATGAGCCTCCTGTCTTTTTGAAGCTATTTGGCACAGGCTTTTGGATAATACAGGAGCTGGAGCGTATGCTGGGGAGGGAGAAGGAGGCCAAAGAACCATGTCACCTGTATCAGGATTTACACTACTTAATGGTGTTGCTATCCTAAGTTCATACCTGTTCACATTTCCAACCCCACATATACTCACCCAGTGTTCAGTTCTCTTAACCAAATTTTCAAGATTTAGACAAAAGATATGGTTAGATATACATACTTACAATATTTTAGTAGTGATTCACGTTAGTTGCAGAGTATTTCATAACTTTATGAAAGCTTTGCTACATGCCACAGAGCAGTAGCAAGGGAGATCCCTGGTGTACTGTTTCGGGAAGCACCAGCCACAGGCTACTGATTTTGCCTGCAAGAAAATATCACCACCCTTGTTTGTTTACAACTATGGCTTTAGCACCCCATAGAGACACATCTGTGGGAGACAGTTTTTGTGTCCTCCATAGTAAAAGTTGGCTTTCATAAATGTGGCATACTATCAGTTTCAGATATGTCAGATTTCATAAATGCTTTCAGTCTCTAGAGCACCTTATAAATACGCCCCTTTTCCATCTGTGACATTGTGGAAAGAAAATCTTACTGCATGTGTACATCATGTCATTTTGTACAATAGATTGTACTTCATAAAAAAATGAGAGTTTTTAATACAAACAAATGTTCCATAAAACAAAATGCCATGCTATCAGATAGTATAGCCACTGGTCTTTCAAACTATTGCTTGAAAACCAGTTAAATCCAAAGTATATCTTGGATTAAATCAGTTTTTAGAAATGGAGATCTGGAAGTATCTGATTTAAGTCCAGAGCAAGCAAGCTCTTACAAAGGCCTGCACAGGTTCTTTTGGGTAGTTTAGGAAATCCTTTGCAAGCTCATTTTAAGGAGAAGATTCTTGTGAGCTGTTTGGTAGGTTGTGCAGCACAAAAGGCAGGCCTTGCTCACAAGGGATGTCTCTTCTCAAACAGGGAGTATCACAGAATTTATTGGGAAGTATCACATGAGAAAACGTGGCTTACATGAGCAGAACCAAACAGTTTAGTAAAATAGTAACGTGTTCTTGGATCTGGTTTCCTAGAAGTTAAAAACAGGGATGAAACTTTGTAAACATTCACAAAATTAGTCTATCCAATAGAAAAAGAGAGGAAAAAAATCTTCCTGTTCCAATCTTCCTGTTCCTTCCCTCATAACATTGTCAATTTTCCTTAATGTATAGGAACATTTAAAAACATTTTGTTGGCCTTCTAGATGATTTTTCTGTCCTTTCATTAAACACTTGAGCCAAATAAGCTTTTTTTTAATTTGGTGTGTTTTCTAGAAATGGAGATCAAAGTGCCACCTTTTAGATTTTCTTGACAAATCTCTAGAGATCCAGAGATACCTAAATATGTGGGCATATGCTATGAAAAATGCTGTGACAACTTTGACTCAAAGCAGTTGGGAAAAAATGTTGATAGTGGCATTCCCAACACGGGTACTAAATAACTTGATTCCTATACAAAGTGACCAAAAATTTTATGCAGAGACCCTGGGACTGCGTGAAGCCAGAGTGAACTCTTTATGTGAGGAAGCAGAAAGAAGCAGGAGTGTGGATGTCTACATGGAGATGATAATGACAGCACAGCCTTGTCCCTAGTGGATGGAAAATTGAAGATATGCAGTGCTATCCTGGTCTGGTAGCACTGTGCAGGCTGTGGTATGACCATGTGCAGTCACGAGTCTACTCTGGCTTTTGCAGGACTTTAGGACCACAGGGAAGTAACAGTAAAATAAGAATAGAGGAGTGAGAAACTTTTTTTATTGAATGGAACTCTCCAAATTTCCAAACTCTGTATCTCTTTCCTTTGTTTTAAAATCTATTTTAAGCCAACAGAAACCCGCAGAAAAGCACTTACTGACTTCACTGTTTTGGCTCACCCCATCTAATACAGAGCTTCATCCTGTAAAACAGTCACTATCAATAATTCATGCTATGATACTTCATCTTCCCCTCATGTCACCTTTTTTTGTAATTACAGGTTCTAGAAACACAGGTAAGAATTTATTAGCTGGCAGCTCTCATATCAGCATATAACAGTGCTTCTCTGCAGAAAATGCTCTTCTCCAGTTATGCGCCCTTTTTCCCTCACAGTAGAGCCTCTCCTCCTTTTTCCTTCAGCCTTTATAACATTTACTTTCCTTTTTTTCTTCCTGTCTGCAAGGAGTAAACTTTGTTAGCTGATTGATTTATTGAATAAATGTAAACAATTGAAAATGTTTCTGGGTCTGTATTATTTTAACATTAACAGATTACATTACATTAGTAGGCATTTACGCTACTATAAATATACATCATTCTTTCTATTCTAAAATATGTTCATTTAAAATTTCAAGTCAAGAATGTTTGTTCAAAATTAGCCTTGCTGATATAATTCTCTGTTTCATTCTCTTAGTGATATGTGCAGCATGGGACATCTCATCTCATACTGCTGTTTCATAAATGTTATGTTATAAACCTGCAGTGAAGATGAGATCATCAATAGATAGTCTCAGTGAGCAATATTTTTTATTACTCACTGCGTAATTAGTGGCACTATTTAGCTCCTATTTTACCAACCTATGTTGCCACATCGGGTGATATGGAAATTTGCTCTTTTTTTGAGATAATAATGAATCAATGTGCCAGCAGGTAGCTATAAAGTCTCTCAGATTATTTGGTCCTGAGTCTCTGCTCAGTGGTCATTCAAGATTAAATTGTGTGTCTTGTTCCCCCGTAAAAGTTTCATCTCTGGCATTTATGTTGAAGCCAGTCCTAAAGACTTAGTCTGTGGAAGAATCTTCCTGCAAAGTACTGAACCTTTCTTCAAAATTATAATCAGTTAAGCGCATACACAGCCCAGAGTGCTAACACCCAACCAGAAGCCTTCAAGTATTACCAAGGAAATAAGACATTTATCACATCCTGTCATAAATGTTTATGGATGGTTAATATTCAGATGGTGTCTATAAGTAAACTTTCATTAGTTGTAATAAAGCTTTTTTGCAGTACAACTAGACTAAACTAAGGTTACTTGCAGACACTCTGGTTTAACAGAAAAATGGTGCAGTGTACAGTTATGTGCTGGCACAACCCATGTCTTCACTGAATGTCATTAAATAAGATGAATTCTGTTAAGATCATTTGGGTCTCCGCTATTCTTATAAAAGTAGCCTTTTCATCTTGCAGAAATTTCTTGTACCACAGTATTTGAGGACCCTTTGCAAAATACAAATTATCCTCCATATAACTGGAAAAGAGACACAAAAAAGCTGGGAATGAGGTCTAAAATGCAGTTCTGTCAGCAGAAACAGTTTAGATGCCTGGAGTACTTAGTGTAATCCCAAACTCAGTTATTCAAACCTGCACTTTCGCCTTGTCCTTTGGATTGATTTCTTTTTTTCTTGTTTCTTTCACCTGTTTCTTTCTGGATGTACATACTAAGATGATGCCATCCTTCTTCACAGACCATCTTTTTCTGTGTGTCCTTGTACTGTCCCTGGTAGATCTCATTACCCATCCAAATGGAGCCTCTTTTATTGTCTATCCTATCATTTCACATGATTCGGGTGTCTCAGCTGAGGTACTTTCAACTTTTTCACGATTAGTTGTCTGCATAATGTTGTTGTACCATGCAACTGTGTTTGTTGCATGTTGGTTTAATAGCTAGCATTTCCTTAGCATCCTTCTACAGCCTAATACGAGGTCTATCTTTTCTTCTGCCAGCCAGAAATCTCATGGACCTTTTCCTGTGCATTCTACTTCCTAAGTTTACTTGACATGTTCTTATAATTGAAAGCCACTATGAATACTCTCAGTTTCTAAGGGCACTTAAGGTAAATTGCAACATCTGAAGAGCATTCTCATCATAGCTCTTTTTATATCTTTTGGTCTTTCTGCAAGTGTCCTGGCTACAAACAACTTACTAGTGGGTGCTCATGGCTTGATGGGATTGTGGACAAAAAAACTTAAAAATGTCTACGTGGCTGATGCGAGACTTTGCTTTGTTATTTCAAACTCTTTCACTGTGGAGAAGTGCTACGCCAAAAGAGGAGGGAAGGTGAATGTTTGGTACTTCACAACACTTTCCTCATTCATGAGAAGGTAAAATCCATTTTCAAGGCAAAACCATGAGCTTTCATCAGTAGCCAGTGTGCAGAAGTCATGCCTGTCCCTCCCAGTTTTGATTTTTGTATGTTTATTCACTGAGCGTCCTGGGCTAGGGCAACCCTGGAAGTGAGACACAACTTCTTTGCCATTCAATTCCAAAGAATAAGTCAAGAGAAATACTCTGTGGTATGTAGCTAAAGGTATAGCTAACTTAAGAGTCCCTAAGCAAACTACACTTGACCGTAACTCATGTTGACTACATGTATCTTTCTCTTTGTTTTTAACTTGAAGAAACTTTCTAATGGACAACATTAAAATCCATCCACTTTGTTGTTTTACTTCTTAATGGATTTCCTTTTTATTCTTGGCTTCCTGTATTTTTCATAGAATTTCTCATGGACTTAAAGTTCAAAAAGAAGAAAACAAGTCTTGGTCATATAATGCCTGGTCCTTTGCGAAGAAGCACATGCTTCCTTTGGTCTGTATCCAATGACTTGTCAGTCAAGTATCTGGGGAAAAATGTCTACTCTTGTATTTTTCACATCCTGCTTTTTTATTTTTCTGACATCGGTGCTATTATTACTGCTTTGGCCATCGTAAAGGAAAACAGCTCTGCACAGACTCCCTGCCACAGTACACCAAGCAGCTCCTCATGGAAACCACTTCTTTGTAACCTGCTTTTCTTAACAGGCTTTTTAAACCATTGGTTAAATTAGACTGGCACCTGAATTTCACCATTTTCTCTGCAAGATTTTTCTGTGATCTGATCTCTATTAATTAGGTAGTGTTTTTTCTGGGATCTGTTTCCAGAAAGTTTTTTATACTCTTAGGTAGTGTTGCTGTCACCAACTGACTCAGGTTTACTTCAGCTCTAGCCTGACCATCAAGTTCTTAAGTTTTAAATAGAACCTTATGTTTAATCGTGATAGGAAGCCAGACTTCTAGCAGTATGAACTGAGGAGACTCCAGTGCTATATCAGTTTATTCCAGCTGAGGATCAGGCAACAGATATAACTAAAAATTCAAACAAATGCAGTGTAAGAACTTTATGATTTACTTATTTTCATTTTTGTAACTTGGAAAATATAGTAAATTTAAAAATAATCCCTTGTGAAAACGCAGATTTAGTGCAGAATACTTTCACTAATTTTTTTTTGAGCACAATTACAGATTTCTGTAAGACAGACATAGTATACCACAAAAATTCTCATTGGAAGAGAATTTATAATTATAAAAGTTATAGCTCTTATAAATCACTATTTTATTTTTTTGTTTGTAATAAGTGGTTTCAGACATGTTAATTATCAGATGTTTCATTAAGAGATTGTGATAGTGATAGCTTCTTAGTGCTACTGTGGTATTATTTTGTCATTTGGGTATTTAATTCCTGTGTCCTTTAGCCAAGTCCTTTCTTTTCAATTAGTGGACTGATTTTCTAGGCAGCAGAGCATAAGACAGAGAAATTGAATAGTCTGAGCGGTAGCCAGTAACTCAAATAAATTTTGTACCTGGCAGTGTAAGTAGTTTCCCTCTCCTATGTATAGAGTTGACTCCCATGGAACTTCCTTGTGCCCTGTCATTCTTACCCTCAGCCCAAGGTCCTCAGTCCCTTCCTATGAGGACCTCCACTCTCTCCAGCTGAAGATAAAACCAATCAGCCAGATCAGTTTTACTGAGTGGTACAGACTCTAAGCTCCCAGGGAGCCGTCTCAGAAATGGACCCTGAAAGTTATGCTCCGCAATTGCTTCTGTTGTCCTTGGACAAGGCTTTTGGGACAGGGGAGAAATAACAAAACACATATGGTTCTGCTGTTCAGAACGCCTCATGTGAATGAGATGGCAGGAATCTTGTGATTCCATGCTAAATACAGAGCAGTTTTGCAGTTCCTGTGCAGTGCTAATGAGGTCTGCCCCCCTTAACAAATCTGTTTACTTAGGCTACAGTAGCTTATGGGATATATCATGCATTGTTCTGACACTCTTGTGATATATATGTTTTCAGATCCACAACACCTCCCACAGTAAACTTATACACAATAATATACGAACAAGACCTGGGAAAAATGACTGTGATATTATTTAATTTGAACATGCCTTTATGTTTAGACAACTTCACTGCCCATCAAGTTTAGACTTTCCATGGACTTGGACAGCCAGTTTTATTGTCTGCACGAGTATCCACGAGCAGTTAAGCCCCAGGCATGGAATTTGAAACCTTGCAAACTCAAAGCACCTGAATGAAGGCACACAGGCTTCTCTCTGGCCGAGCAGATGGAAAACAGGTAAACAGTTCACTTCAAACTGAGTCATTAAATCAGCATATACAGAGGATAAGCGGGGAAAGCAAAAGGAAATGACAGATGAAGAAAACATACAGTCACAACCTGTACTCGCTGTAACCATGTAACTTGAAGAGAGCAATATTCTAAGACTCGGAAGAGAAGGATAAAGAGAAAAAGTTGAGTGTGTTATATCTGTACAGATGCTAACACAGAGATGTTTAAGTTGGAGCTGTTTGAAGTTTGACAGGCTTTTGCACCTACATGAAGATGAGATACTCGTGCTTATGCTGGACTAGAAATTGGTCTTAAATGGTGGTTGTAGTCCTTTCATTGACTTCCTTGACCGGTCACTTGATATCTGCAGCAAAAAGCATTAATTTGCCATGAACAAATGGAAAAGAGAAAAGAAAAGAGCAAAGCATTGAAACACTCAAATGACAATTTGTGGAAATTGCTCTCTACTGCTTTTTTAAGTGCTGTGCTAACTTCTCTCTAAATCCCAGGTCACTATCCCAGGCATCAGTTCAAAGGTTCACATGAAGGAAGTTAATAACACTCTTGTGATTCCTAGCAGCTACATGTCCTTACACCAGCTTATACTAGCAAATTTGGTATGAAATTGGATATCATAGAAGGCCTCAGCAAAAGGGCCACATATTGAAAAGACAGATTCAATATAAGAACTCCCTAGAAGGATGAATGCATACCATTATGAACATGTTGGGTAAACTATTTCCATTATTAGATAAACTTTTCCATTTTCAGGTCGAGTTTTGTAAATTCTACATGCTATTTTTAAAAAGTTTATGGGACTTGTAAACATTTGGTACAGTTTTCTTGAAAAGTCTGCAAGATTTGTTTTAAAGGACCTTTTACTATTTCTCTTATTATCACTATTAGCTCATAGTATTTTCTTTATACACTAGTTCTTGCAAAATAGACCTGTATTTTTTTTAATATTATGGAAATAAGGAAGAGCCCATGTAGCTGGTTATGCTACAGCTTAGCAAGGGAAAGATTAATGGAAATGATGGACCAGATGGAAAAACTTTTACTTTGTAGACTGCTTTATCAAAGTTATTGCTAATAATTTAAATGCATTTTCTGGAACATGAAAAATTTAAAATACCAGTCAAAAAAAATGAAGATATTGACATGAAAAGTGCCATATACAACTTGAAGACTATAATGTTCTTAGTAAAGGCAAAATTGACGGTCAATCTATTAGCTTCATTTTCCCTGAATTTCGCAATATTCCATCTTCAAATTAAATTAGGTTCTACAACAAAGAAATCAACAAAACCAGGTCAAATTCCTTAAAGAATCACACGTAAGTGCTTCCAAATCCTGAAATCAGTCTCATAAAAGAGGCTGCAAATGTACTGGAAAGACATGACAGCATGAATTAACCTGATGCAATCCGATGAATTAATCCTCAGAGTTGTCACCGTATGGTAGGATTTACTGATTTCAGTATCTGAAGTATCAGATTTTCATGAAGTTACGTTATTGAAATCGCTGTCCATGGAGTGCTAGCAATCGTAACATAGCTTGAAATGAGCAGCATCTTTCTTGTTCTTAAATAGGTGAAGCTAGGGAATCATATACCACCTCAGTAGCAAGGCCATGTGTGTGTTTCTGTGCATTTTCACAGTGACACATTGATGGATATGTACTGGCACTTTCCTGATTTAAAAGTCCTTGTACACACAGTGAATGCTGGAATTAAAATACGAGTTTGCTGAATTAGTTTAGAAATGCCTCTCAGATCTGTCACTATTTTTCTTCTTAAGAGTAGTCATCTAAAGATATATTGAAAGACAATTGGAATTACAGTAATATATTGCACTCAAAGAAGTATCAAACTCATGATGTCCTAGCATTTTGCATGCAAAGTTTGGTAACTACATAAGCAACGATCCATCTGAGACATGGTGATGTTTCCATCCGTGGCTGTTCAAGTGCTTCACATGAGATGAGCAGTGCTATTCTCATTGAAAGAAGCAAGCCCGTTTATTCAACCCTGAGTGCCTATGAAGTAGCCAAAGGGCATCAAAAGTTAGGGCCAAGAGGCAGCCAAGGATTCCTTTTGGTCACAGGTAGTATAGCATGCTAGGAATGGTTAATACTCCCAGGCAGGGGATGGGCATGCCCAGGCACTCCAGGATGTATGAGTCTTGTTGGACAAGTACAAGCTGATGACACAAGCTGTTTTCAGTAGATAAAGCAAGCTTGGAAAGTATCACATTTATTGTGTATCCTATGTACTATGAATTTGCTCATGCATAGTGCACCCTGAAAAGGTCATGTTCATCATGTCCCTATAGAGGGTTGATGGAGCACACAGATATGAAACCTATTGTAAACTGCAGTGGACAGGGTTAGGATCTCCAGAGAGTTTGCACCCCATTTGTAGGGGCTGCAGGACATCTGGCAAATACTGAGACTTCCTAGATTCTCACTGAATGAGAGAACACACACAGGGCAAGGAGAAGAGATGGTGGCACAAGGCTTTGGATAATTTTCAGTCCGGAGGGGAGGCCACCATGGCTGTACCAGACATCATAAGGTATTTTTCCTACATCAAAGACTGCATTGCAGTGCAGAGATACCTAAGCTAGCTGTGGTAGTAGTAGCACAACAGAGGCTGTCTACATTTGCAAGTAGTGCAGCCTAACAGGAGTGCATCTGTAGAGCAAACAGTTGCTGCTGAAGACCTGACTTCTACATTGTACCCATTTAATGTTGCCTTTGTGTGTTTGTTTTAACTCAGATTAGCTCTCTTTCAGTCCCAGGACATGAATGCCTGTTTGCAGCTGCAATCCACTGAGTCTGCTCCTGAAGAAATTCTTTGAGGTTAGTTCAAAATGGATCCAGTTTCCATAGTACAAGATTCCTCCAGAATAAGAAAAGAGCACGGTAAAGAGAGACAATCGGGAGAGTTACTTCAGCTGTGTACTCCTCATCCAGACTAGAACTCTAGTGCGGATGTCCCCAGAGAAGTCAGCATGAACTGATTTAGCAATCCAAGCAGTTGGATTTGTTGGTCTATGCAGACGTCCGTGCTGGCACAGCAGAACTGCTGGTGCTGTCTGAGCTTGCCAGCTCAGTTCACTCCACAGTGCATTGCAGGCTTTAGCCAAGATCAAGCGTGATTTTAGCAACATAAAGAGTCCAAAGGTCGGGAAAGAGAAAAAAGTTTTAGAGCTGCTCTCTTACTGTGTGCTGGTATTGAATCTTGCTGGCAAAAACCGATGTGCGCAAACCTTAGGCTGATAGTTTCAAAAGTAGTCTTTGTCCTGGTGTCAGCATTTTGAATTATAAGGCAAGAGAATGTTAAGAAGCCAAATTGAGAAGCCATTTCTGAAGATTTCAGCACAAAGGACTTGCCTAAGCCCACACAGGAGGTCATAGGCAGAGACATACAAAAGTCATCTTAGAGGCGATGATCCAGGATTTTGAAATCACGCAGAGAAAACTAGAGTAGTGTGGAGGATTTATACCTTTAGTAAAATAGAAATAGAACTTGCTGTTTACAGTAGCAAAGCATATTATTGTTGTTGTCTGGGTAAAACCAGGCTCCAGAATTTGTAGCTGAAACTGATGAAGATTGCTCAGTTTTACATTTTAAATTGCCCTTTGTTTTTAATCTTTGGGTAAAGTAGTTTATTTCTGGGAAAACATACAAACCTATTTACATTTTAAAAAATATTTAAATAACTAAATGCTAATGGAAGCAAATGTCCAAGGAAAGAAGATAATGTAGATACAGCTGAAAACAATAACTTTATACTAAGATCTCCACACTTTGCAAAACTCCAGAAAAGAAGTAAGTTACAGTCAGAGAATAAATGTCACAGGCTCTCATCGATTATCTTTATATAGGTGATATTGAAAGCAAATGCACTTGTACTATTGACATACAGACATATGGGAAATGAGAAAAGGTAGCGCAGAAACATATTTGTCCATGCAGTATCTCCTGAGTTACGCCGATGCAGTTGTGTGACACACCCTGCAGTAAAGAGCTCTGGAGTCTGGAAGATGGCAGTCAAATTTAGCAGCAGGTTCTTGAGATGGGGGGAGAATCTCATGTCAGAGTTTGCTGAAGTTACAAAACATACACTGATCATCTTATCTGCTGAAATGTATGTATCTGTTTCCATACGCAGCAAGCAAAATTACATTACTCTTCACTCACATTTCTAAATGGGTATTTGTTTGTTGATGGCTGTTTTTTAAAGCAAATAGAAATTGATGTTGTCTTTGCATATAAACTTGTAGATGTTTGGATCAAGAGCTCCAAATGAATGTTTTGGCTAATCCAAAATTTGGGCTACTTCTTTTAATTCTCCATATATAGATGAGCCTGAACTGTTCCGGCTTATGTAAAGTTTGTCTGTGACTTACACAGAATGGTTGGCTCAGCTTTTAAAGGCAATAGTTTAATTTGTCCCTGCAATTCATCTTAGGTCGCCTTCAGATTTGTACAAGACAACGTGATTCAGGATATTTGAATAACCACTGTGATGAAATACTGGGTGATAGGAATGCAGGCTGCTGCCCTGCAGATGAATTCTGTTACCTAACAGGTAACAAATCCCAACCAATTCCAGTATCTTGCAATCTTAAGTATTTTGCCAAGAATCAAAAATAAGGGAGATGTGGGTAGCATCACCACATAGCCCTAAAACACAGTATTCCCACAGCTAGTAGCAGGCACTGAGCTTGCAAGGCATCAGGGCTGAGCCTTGTCAGGTTTGCTCTCTTTAACCTTTTCTTGACCTCCCTCAACTCTGTTTTACATGGCTTAGCTCTAACAGCAGTTCTTCTAATTGAAATTAGATTTAGTTTGGTTGTAATGTGGAGCTGCAGACCAATGAAGAAAGTATCAGATCTGAAAGCGTGTTAGCAAACAAATAAACTGATGTTATGCAGATCCTAGAGGGAAGAAGAAGCCATTAACGTGAACATCATATTCCCTGCAGTGACCAATTCCAGATGCTGACAGCTCACCATAACATCCCAAAGCACCACCATCAGAATGAAACCACAGACTTCGGGACCTAGCAGAGCAGGGGAAAGGTGAGGATAATACCAGGAAAAGGAGTAAAAACTAGAAAGTGTGTATAGGTTTTAACTGCAGTATTATTAATATTACCTGTTTTTTCTGTGTGGACTTCTTTTTCTGCAATAATTGTATCTACTCTAATAATGGTTCTTGTGTTAGAATGTTAAGATTCAGTTATACTAATTATAAATTCTTGGTTTTATATATATATGTTTCCTCTTTACCCATAAACAAGATTTTGAGTATAACAATAGAGATCAAAAACCAGAGTTTCTAAATGCTTTCTGGGATAAACTTTCAAAGGATCACCAAAGAAGAACATACCTTATATATACATTTCTGTATTCAAGAGTTCTGACAAATTATTACACCTGAATAAAAAACCAGAAAAATCACAGGAGACCATGGGCAACAGAAAATAGGTGCAGTTTCAGATTTTGTGGGGAAATTAAGAGAGGCACTTCAAAATTTTTCCCTCGATATCCAAAATACAGACACAAAAAACCTGTACGGCTTTAGTCTCCTTCTTTGTTGTTCATCCAAAGAATTCTTTGTTTTCCCTTTGTCAAAAAATTTAACATTTTGGCTCATGAATGTGAAAAATTTGGCATGTTATTCACAGTAGATTGAATAAATACAGGGATTTTCCAAGGGTGAGGTAGGGAGTGTGTACAGATCAGTAATATTTTCCTCTCTCAGTGGGCAAGCAACTCTATGCAATCCGATCAGAGCAAGGATGACTCTTAACTATGTAATCTACTCAGTTTATTCAGTATTTTTAAGTTTAAGAAGAAATCAGAATGATCATCCATGTTTGTATGATCTTCTCAGGAATTAAAGTGAGGTTCACACCAGGGCATGCATTCTGAGATGAGCTTGTGCTATTAGCAGCTTTCATCTGCTTGCCTACCAGTTTGTTTTACTGTATGCACAGATGAATATTGCCTCAGGAAAAAGATCTGCAGAAAACCCTTCACTTGCAGATTTGTAGAATAAACTATTTGGATCTCAGCGCAAGTATTTGCTCTCAGTGCACGCGCATAATTTTCCCGTGAATGGGATTTATGTGTGCACATCAAAAGAGCAAAATCCCTAAGGGCTCAGTTTAAACCAACAATAGCAAAGAAATTCAGGAATCTCCCACCAGAGCATGCCCTGCTTTGCCTATTTTATATCACGCAGACTTTGAATGAAATCTGCGGCAGCCAGGCAAAACAGGACATGCATTGGCTTTATGGTTGTTCATTTTTAAAGGCTTAAAATTAAGCTCTTAAGAACTCACTGGCTTCCTAATGAGAGCACATCACCCATGGGAGATAGTGTTGGTGATAGCTGGATGCATGCAAGGTGAAGGAGTGCTCGCCCCCACAGGCTTGTGTTGGCAGCAGCGTGGGTGTACTCACAACCATACCTTTAACAGGTTTTTCCTAGATATGAAGGGAAAAGGCTGCGAAGTACAAAGGAGGTGCTGTGGAGGTGGCATTAGCTCTGTGATGAGGCTGGGGCTGGGGTGAGGGTGCCTGGGTTTTGGACCATTTCTGTGCTATTTCTGACCCACAGAGGCCTGATCTATGGGTCTGAACAAGAGGCTGAGCGCAGTGGGTCCCCCACTGTGGGGACTGGCTTCTCAGGATGCTGCTGCTGGAGCAGGGGGATAATAATACTTGTACTACTACTACTACTAATAACAACAACAGCAATAACAAAACAACAACAATAACAATACCACAAATTACAACAGAATAAAATTTTATGTAACTATATGAAATTATGTGCTAAAAATAATCAATTATATTCGACTACTTTCTAATTTTATATTCTTAAAGATAATAATAATAGTAATTTCAAATACTCTCCTCCCGCACACACACACACAAAAAGAACCTTTAAAGGGGAATAATAATAGCCAGAAACCCCTGAGCACAAAGTGATGCGGAGGGAGGCGCCGGCCCCGCCCCGGCCCCGCGCAGCCCCGGGCGCGGAGCGGAGCGGACCGGACCGAGCTGCGCGGGCCGGAGCGGAGCGGGGCGGGGGCGGAG
>VXAY01004091.1:730436-812706 GCA_013399855.1 Oxyruncus cristatus
ATGAGGAAAAACGAGGGTGGTTTAGGGCGGAGGGAAAGAAAACAGCAGCGTCCTTCCCGGGCTATGGGGTGCACCGGGAGTGCTGCGGTGGCAGCTGATAGAGCGGACGCTTTCCACAGCTGACAGCCCCGAAAGGGTGCGTGGCTTGTGTTACATAAACTGCGAGACTCCGTGGAGCGTAAAGCCGGCTTTAGGGTGGCCGGGCTCCGTGTTGTCGGTTTTGGTGCAGTCAGGAGCCTCCTTTTCACTTTTCCAACCGTCTCCGCTGGTGCTGGTTGTGTAATAGTTAGGAGGCAGCCTTTATCCGTGCTCTTCCTTTCAGGCTGTGGTGGCCACTGAAGCCAGGCTGGTTCACTCCCTTTGCTGGCTCCAGTTCCTGTCACTTTTTGTACTTCTTCCATCCAAACCCATGACAGCAAGAACTGTCATTTCAAAAGGTTGCCTGAAATAAGTTTTTTAATCTGAAGACAGAATTAAAAAGATTATTTGGCAAAGAGGGAAGCAAGCAGCAATTTACTAATTATGTTAACAGATAATATGTATGATGGATGTACGTCTTCTCCTTAGTTATGCACTTTCTGGATGCTGTGCTTGCCCTTCTCGTATTGATCAGCAGCTCAGTGCCAGTCCTTTGCCATATTGCTTGTGTTGCATTACTTTATTTGATGGATTCTTCCCTGTACCTGCCTCTCACTCCTATCAAGTTATCTCCCTCATGAAGTGTCAGTGCTTCAGTGGCACCATGTCAGTTCAGTGGTGGTGTAGCAGGTGATTTCCACCTGCAGTTTTAGCGCTGGCAGGCAGGAGAATACCTTTCTTCACAGTGTAGCTCAGCCTTATACTTGGTGGTGAAATCACAGAGTCATGCAATGGTTTGTGTTGGAAGGGACCTTAAAGATCATCTCGTTCCAACCTCCCTGACATGGGCAGGGACACGTCCCACTACACCAGGTTGCTCCCCATCCAACCCAGCTTTGGACACTTCTAGGGATGGGGCATCCACAACTTCTCTAGGCAACCTGTTCTAGTGTCTCAGCACCCTCACAATGAAGAGTTTATTTTGATCTAAACATACCCTCTTCTGGTTTAAGCTATTTCCCCTTGTGCTGTCACTACATGCCCTTGTGAAAAGTTGGGGGCCCTGGAGATGAACATAGTACTCCCAAGTGTGGTCTCACCAGAGCAGAATAGAGTCTATCATATTCCTCAGCCTGCTGGTCGCACTTCTTTTGGCGTAGCCAGGATACACTTGG
The DNA here is from genome assembly GCA_013399855.1 of Oxyruncus cristatus. Taxonomy (NCBI): domain Eukaryota; kingdom Metazoa; phylum Chordata; class Aves; order Passeriformes; family Cotingidae; genus Oxyruncus; species Oxyruncus cristatus. Next base: position 731,690 of record VXAY01004091.1, read on the forward strand.
CTTTCTGGACTGCATTCTCTGTGGTTTATCCCCTTTTCAGTCCTGCAGTGGTCTCATACCTCCATTTTTTTTTTCTTAGCCTTAGTCTCTTCTGTCCCTCCATTCTGTCTCTGTGAGTTTTTTCGCACCTTCATTTCTTACAAGCATCCACCCTAATGGATGTTAGCTCCATGTTCCTGGTGGTGCTAGCCCTGTCTTCTTGCTTTCTTCTCCCTTTTTTCCTCCTTGTTTTTTTCTCCCATCCTCCCTTTTTTTCCTCCTTGTTTTTTTCTCCTGTCCTTCAGGTCTTATTTTCTGTTATGTCTCTGTGAGCTCTTATTCTGTGCCCTATTTCTCACTTTTTATCTCCTCAAATACCCTTGTTCAAGGTGGCTCACTGCTTTCCTGTCCCTCTGGAGAGTTGAAGCCCGCACCTCCCTCTGCTTTATTTCTCTTTTCTGTGTCTTTTTGCTTTGCATTTTCTCATTTTCTGACAAAATTGTATTTTGCTTGGATCCCTACTATCCCTGTTTGCCACCGTCTATTCATGTTTCCCATCTTATTCTACTTACCCATAATGTACAATTTATCTTTCTTTCTCACTGTCTATATACTTGACTATTCTCTCTTCTTCTACCAGCTTTTGCCTGTCTAACCAACATTTATATCTTGAATGACCTTTCTTTTTTATCAGGATCCTTCGTGTAAGATATATTGCTATGTAATAAAGTACTCTTTGCTCCTAAGTCTCACTAACCTTTTCCATCATATCATGCTGATTTCCAATTCTTCTTCATAAAACTTTTCACTCAATTACTCCTTTCCATTAGGACTGGCTTCTTGTATTTTGTCAGTAAAAGGAACACGCCACTGCCAGGGCTAGTGTTCTCTTTCTCTGCTCTTTCTTTGCCTACTGCCTCTTTTCTTTCATCTGCAAGACCCCTGCTTAAGAACTGCACTCTTCCTCCTCAGGTGTTACCCCACTGTCACCTGCCTTTTCTCTGCAAACAGCAAGTCAGAGGTAGCCCAGCGTCAGTACAGCATGAATATAATGCCAGCTTTTCATCTAGGGGCTCTTGTAAAAGCACACAAACAATCAAAATTAATAGAACAGCCAGAGTTTGAAATAAAGCTTTAGAGAACTTGATGAAGTGAAGGAAATTTTGTCCTGAAAGTTGCTGATGCTGGAGCAAATGACATAATGAAACAAGCTATTTTCACCAAAGCTATTAGCTAATCACTTTTTCAAACATTTATTACATTCTGTTCCCAGACTGTCATTACTGAGGATCAGTTGTTTACTTTAAGGATGCTTTGGGAGCAGACTAGCTTTGTAATAAGAATCATGTGAAAATTTTATCCAGTTAATCTTCTGAAATTCAACATTACCTCTCCCTAAGAAGTATCTGACGAGAACAAGACCGAGTTCATAACTGAACAACAGCAGTTACATCCTGCAGTTTAAAACCCATTTATTGCTCAAAAATTATTAAATTATTTGGATTATTAATCCCAAAGTTGTGTCTTACATTTTGCCTATCAGTGGTGTCAGTACTGGTGATATCACCTGAAAGTGAAGAGGACAGAGGTATAAATCCTTGTGTGAAAGCAGAAGAGAAATTACCGCATGGTACTGAACGGGGCTGTTCTTGATCATCTGAATGATTTTGCACTTTCCATTCACTCTAGGAGGTAAAATAGCTCAGATTTGTATTTGCTTTTTTTAAGCTAATCACTGGATGGTTGATGGTGTGAGAGTGCTGTATACTCTACTTTTATACAAGGAATCCCCAGCAATGCAGGAGCACGAGGGGTAGCAGAAGTACTGGTAGCAGTCGTTGCAAATTGTGTCGAAAGCACCACTGGGAAAAACCTGTTTTTTGTCCTTGACCCATTCTTTGGGTTTGATCCAAAGCACGAGGACAACTTTGCTGAAGAGCTACTGTAGGAACTACAGGGGGGGGACGGGGTGGGGGTAGGTAGGAATTTATGACTCATAAGGCTAAAAGATTTTGGACTTCTATTTCCAGTCCAAGGTAATACTGGACACTTAGTTCCTTTCTCTCCTCATGTGAACTGGTGAAAGCAGGTAAGGAGTTCCTAAATATTGATTCCAGTTCCCATCTACCTGACCAATGAAGGTGGTGGTGGTGTATGGTATGAATAATAAAATGCAGTCTGCTACTGTGCCCTTGTAGTGAAAACTGGGCTGGATTAAACAAATCTTTCCCCTTATGGATATATTGCCATACCCCAAAGCTTTCTAAAACTTTAAGGGATAGAGTGGGACAAGAAAAGGTATAGAGTTTGATTTTCCATTCTGTAAGGTCTAAATATAATTCTTTTGCAATAGCTTTCCACTGAATATCATAGTGATACAGCCAATAAGACAATATCCCAAACTGCCAGCTCTATAAATAAGTAATAAATATCTGTCTAATAAATCAGAGGGAAAAGGGCAACATGGGTCACTGTGTGTTTGGGTCAATTGTTTGCATTTACATAAAATTTTAGTGGTTGTATGTAAGGCTAAAGATAGGAAGACACTACAGCATTTCCTACCAGGAGGGTATAAACTGCAAGCTCTTCTTTGATCAACATTATCTACAGATTCTCCAGGGAAATCCATGAGCTGTGAAGGGAAGATCAGAATTTAGCTTATTTGGCTTGCCAAAATATTCATACTTCTGCCCCTATGTGTGCTGGTACCAGAAATATTGCTATCAATTTATAGGAAGTGACTTATAATTTACTGAGTTGTTGGAACTTCTCTTGTCTCAAACAGCTGCCAATTTTCAAACCTATGAATATTAAAAATGCATCCCATGGAAAGTGCTCAGTGCAATGGACCTGAGATAGATTGAGATTCATGATTGGTCTTGTGTCTGCTGGTTTCTGCAAAGTTTATTATCTGTGTGTCAGTGAAGGGAGCAATTTAAGCTCTGTTGTGCATGTGCATTTTAAGTATCAACCGTAAAACCATTGAATCCTGATTCTCTACCCCATTACATGTGTGCATTGACATTTAGATAAGGAGAAGTGTCTATTACATTTCTGATGGTAAATGATTGACTTTTATATTCACTCTGCACTCTCTTATCATGAAGGCAGGATTTACTGGAAAGCAAGGCCCCAGGGTATTTTTGACTGGTTTTGGTATAAGTGACTATCAGTGAAGTGATGCTTTACTGAACTGTTGGTGGTTTGGGGCCTTATTAAAAAATCAGCAGCATGAGCCTTTTCCAGGAGATGTAATCATTGCCATCACAGTGTTGTTCCCCCCAGTCACAGTGCTTACCTGTCAGGGCAGCATATTGGCAGCTGTCTGCATGGATCAGATAAGGAGGTTAAGAGCAAAGCCCATGGCTTTTTCTGCTGCCCTCTTCATATGCTGGGGCAGTGATAATTTGCTCCTACCTAGGAGAATTCACACTGTGGCATGGTTTCTAAGAATAAGAAAGCCTCAAAAGAATCTTATATTGCTGTTATTTTGTTCAGCAGTGGCCTGTGTTACCTAGTTTTCAAAGTTTCCTAATTTTGCCTTACATGTTGCCTTGCATACTTAGTAAAGGAATCCAAAAGTCTATAAACAGCCAGATTTTAGCCTTTTTTTCTATAATCACCCAGGAGATATCACACATGCCCACAGTTACAGGGTGTTAATTCCAGGGAGGAGGCAGACCAAGCAGTCTAGGAGGCACATGAGCAATACTTTTCCTGTACTGGAAGTTTATATACAGAAAAGAAGGAGACGACAGAAAGCTAACCTGAAACCCAAGAGGATGTCTTGAGGCAGGACATGTCAGCAGGATGCCTCAGCCTAACTGTGGCCAGCACCACCACAGAAGCAGACAATACAGGTACCAGTTAGTGTGTTGTTTTCTATGATGTCTCCCTGTGGTCTAGCATCATCATTTCTCATTACAGAGCAATCTAGGAGATACAGGCTGCCATGGACACAGAGAGGACTCAAAACAACATGGGATAGCACAGGAAGACTGATCTCTTTAATTGTATAAAGAAATTAGATTAGCTTCCTTTCTGTGCTCTGGGCTTGAAAGAACAGCATGCTAAGCTGAAACTTGCCTGGCTTGAGAGCAGAATGTATGAAATGTGTATATTTATGCAATGTATCTTCCAAAATGGTTTATTTCTGCTTTTTTTCTTTTTTTTCTTTCTCTTTTTACACCAGAAAGAAACACCACTTGCCAATGCTGCATTTTGGGCTGCGAGAAAAGGAAACCTGGCTCTCCTCCAGCTGCTGCTGAACAGTGGGCGAGTAGATGTGGACTGCAAAGACAGCGTATGCACACAATGCACCTACACCCACGGCACTGATTTTGCATCACTTTCTGTAGTTCACTGTGCAGAGGGTGTAGCAGGAATTTAACATGACACATTTGAGAGTCTTAAGGCACTTAAGGATAATTTAAAACCTTCTCTTGTCAGGAAGCAAGTTTGAAAATTAAGATGATGATTTACATCAGTGGCAAGGGGTTAAGAATTTGCCAGCATTCAAAAATGTGTCTTACACAGTTATTTGTGGTGCTGACATTTAAAACACAGATCCTAGCACCTCGGGCTTCTCTTTGCAAAGACATGTCATTGTAGTAGTAGATCACAGTGAAGAGCTGGGTCAATTAAGCCCAGGTAGCAATGATTCTGTCAGCTAGCAGAACTCTTCATCATTAGAAAAACTGGTGGTCTGCTAAATTATTCCTCCTTCCCCCCCACCAGTATCTCTGGACGGGGCACCAACATGAAGGCACACAATTGCCAAGCAAAGAGGAGCCCAGACATGTGACAGAGAGATTTCATGGGCATTTCCTTACTGTAATTGACGTGGGTTGAAGTTAGTTTTGAGATTACAAATGGGTTGATAACACAGATAAGGAGAACGTCTTTCTATTCTGCCTATAACATACGGTGAGATACTTGATTGTGCTAAGCTGTGTCAAAGAGCAGGAGAAAACTAAGGTTGGGAATTTCCAGGTTTCTTTTGCTTGGCATGGGGACTAACTGACATGGAGTCATGCCAGTGTTGCACAGGATTAGTGCCATTTCAAGCCTGAAACATGAACCTGCCACAGCTTCTCTCACTTTGAATGCCCTCAAAGTGCAAGAGATTTTTTAAGCACATTGACTTTAACCTATCTTTTCATTTTCATTTCATTTTTGCCCTGTAGGCAAGAATTTGTCCTACAGTACTTCTAGAGCTGGTGCTATGACTGTCCTTCTGCCAGGAAGGGAAGGATGTTCAGATGGAGGCTTTAAGTAAACAGGACAGAGATCAATGTAAAAAAATGAGGTCCACTACTGCTCATTTTTTCTCAAAAGAAGGCTAACTTTGGTCAAGAATTTTCACACTGCACTGCATTATTAATTGTATCAGACATACACATTTTCTAGACTAAATTATTGTTGTACAATTAAGACAGCATGCTTCTTTTTTGCAATGTCACCCATTTCTTCTTTAACTTGAAGTGGTGTGTGTGAATGTTTTAGAAGGATGAGTTTCATTCTTATATACATATGGTTTTCGCATATTGTCCATACACCACACACATATAACCTCAATCTTATTTGGTTCGCTGGAACAGTGACCTTATAGTGTACTGAGGGAACATATTTCTGGACAGAAAGTTCTCTCTTATAATGTGAAGAGTCACGGAGTGAGTTTGCTCTGATTGTTTGAATAGGGAATTAATGTTCAAATCATCCAGCCCCTACTCCTGACTATGACTCAGAATAAGTGACTCGGCTGAGTCACTCAGCTCCTGTGTCTAAGGTTATTCTTCTGGAAATGATGCAAAGATCTTTGGGATTCTGTGGTGAAAAAAACCCTGTGTATTAAGAAAAAAAAACATTCTTATTCTTGTGGCACTTACTGTGGGGCAATAAGGCAAAGTAATTTTACACATATCTGTTGAACAGTCAGGCCTTAACACTGCAGACAAGTCTGTAATGTTTTTGCTTAAACACCTGCTAATTGCTCATTTTCAAAGTATTCTGATAGTAAGTTTAAAGCTATTTTTCAATGATCGTAAGCTTCCTTCAGCTTTTCAGAAGAGGTGCTGTCTCTTCCAGCCTGATTCATTGCTGTAGGTGTCTGTTGAAGGTACTGACTTGTTTTTCCTTACCCCCAGCTTGGCACAACAGCTCTGATGGTGGCATCTTACTATGGCCACATAGATTGTGTGCGGGAATTGGTGTTGCAAGGAGCAGATATCAATCTGCAGAGAGAGGTAGGAGAAGTTCTGCATTCAAACAGGGCTTGATTAAGTGACTGTTTATTACAAATAATAAGAGAGAGTTGTCTGTGGCTTTTTGCCAGTTGCTTCTTTGTCACTTGCTGTGCAGTGCATGTGTAACAGGGTCTGTTCTCCTGAGGGCATCAGGGAATCAGATATCTGGAGTTTATAATAGAAAATGGGATGCCAGAGGTACATTTAAAAGTAACTTGTCAAACGTTTTCAGCACATATGGTTGAGGAGGGTCAGTTACATCTAACATGTTAACCCCCCCAGGTTATGCCATTTATGCATTTGCAGGTCTACTTATTGGCACAATAATTTACAGCTCTCTGGATGGGATAAATGATAAGTCCTTTACCTTTTGATTTGCAGCCTGGTCATTAAAATTGAGTAGATGCCATTGCTAGCACAGGGGTTATTTTTTACTCAGTATGCTTTCTAGTTTCTGCCTCTTAGTCTGAGACAACTCACCTCTAGCAATCACGCAGCTTTATCACCCATACCCTTCCCTGCATCTCAGCTTTGCATTCAAGGCATCTTTTGCACCATGACATGCTTGCTTGTGGAAGGGACATCCAGCGACTGCTTTTGGGAAACGGCCTTTCACTCATGCTCCATGCAAATGGTTGTAACGAGTACTTATGGTCACTCTGGTCTGTGTGTTGGCTACACAGAGCAGAATTGCTCTGGGACAACCACAGTTGTACTGGTCCTGAGAGTAGGTTAAGGAGGGCGCGCAGTTACGTGGCGTGGCAGCATGTAGTGCAGGACAGCAGTATCCTGGTTGCTCTAACAATACAAGCCAATGTTTCTTACTTTCCTTGGTTACCTGGAACTAGAGCATTAATCTCATGCTGACATCTGCAAGTTACTGAGTCAATGAATGCCATGGTTGATGATATAAGTGTCTTTGCACTTACTGGCCTAAACTTGCTCTAACCATGACTGTCAGTGTCTTTCAGTGGGGTCCTGTTCTAACAAAACATGTATTTAAACATGTGCCTTCCCCCAGGTAAATATTGCTTGGAAAGCAGGTACAAAAAGAAAAAAGTTGAGACAGTTTTATGGAGCTGCTCATGAGTATCGCTCAGGACATACTGATGCAACAAGCCAACAAAAAGAAACACTGAAAGGCTACAAAATCACTCTGTTGCAGAAAGGGAGAAAAACAGATGAAGTTTAAGTCCTAAAGACCAATGGCATTGTTCTGCAACTAAATCCACATATTCAAACCAGTGCTCCTTGTGCTCTGAAGCTGAAGTGAAGCTTGGGGAAGCGACTGCCCCATAAATGTGTCTCTAGCAGAGGGGGTTCTGAAATGGTCTAAAGGGGCCATGTGCTATTTTAAAGGCTTTGGGCACTAAAGTGAATTTTATGTGTAGCTCCCCTTTCCTGCACCTTCTACGTGGGATGAGAGACCCCAAAGTCAGGGAAGCATGCATGTCTTTTCTTTCTCTCTTTCTCCCTTCCTTCCCTTTTTTCTTCCTTCTGTCCAGCCATTAAAAGCTTAAATAGTGATTTTTGGTGTCCTGATTTGCTCACGTGTTAATGACAGTACGTTACACAACTTGTATAAAATATGGGGTTTCGGTTTTACTCAAGTGTATAATGCTGGACAGATTTCCCAGTGCAATGGGAAGAAGACTGAGTTGAGATACCTAGTGTCCTCTGGAGTACTCAAAATCATCATTCAGCTAACATTCAACTGATTGAGCTCAATACTTTTTAATTTGAAATGTATACTCAGTCATTATTTGAATGTGTATTCATTCAAGTGTGTTATGTGTTTGGAGTTCTTTTAATACATTTTTCTCTTACAGTCAGGTGCAACTCCTCTATTCTTTGCTGCACAACAAGGCCACAACGATGTAGTGAAGTTTCTCTTCTCATTTGGAGCCTCCACCGAATTTAAGAATAAAGTAAGATGATGGGTCTATTTTTCCATGCTGATACATTCTGACAGTCAAGGCTGTTTTTTTCATATTCGCATGAAACATGACGAGACAGTGGTAAGATGATAAAAGGATTTCCTCATTTGAACATTTTCTGAGTAATATGCATAATGCAATACATTGTAAAAATATTAACTTGCGACCAGCTTTTACTACCTAGACTTAATAGCATAAATAGATCAAAGATCTGTCCCTTAATAGTGATATCAGGCTTTCCTCTTAAGCCATCCTCCAGTGCAAGATCAAAGGGTCTTTTTGTACATGTTAGATAGGATCCCAGTTTAGGTGTTTATGTACTTCACTTGCATAGACTGATACTCCGTCTACGTTGGGATATCTCTGCATACCACCATAGGAACGTAAGAGTATAATGGCTTCAGTCCTCCCTAAATTCCCATTTACCCATCTGTAACAAGAAGATGAAATACACCTCAGAGCTTTTATTTCTTTGTTCAGGTAGGCCCTTTTTCAACATCTTAGAATAGTCAAAAGCACAGGCAGCAGAGCCCGGGTTCATCAGCCCTCGCGGAGTCAACTGCAACAGGAGCAGCAGTTCATCATTGACAGCAGTACATCAACTCAGTTTCTTTGCCCAAGGCAGTACTAGCACCTCTGCCTTCAGCAAACAGAACCAAAAGCAACATATTTTCGTTAAATACACTTGTCCTTGACATGCTGGCCACATCTTGGAGCATAATCTGGGGAGGACACTTGCCAGTCACTTACCTTGGGACCCATAGCGTTGTGTTTGAAGAAGGAATAGTTCTTTACCCCATAGTACCCAATTTTTCAAGATACTCTAGTCTGTGATTTGAATGATTCCCTCAATTCATACTTGCTTTCTGCAGTCCCTGGAAATTTAGGCTCTAAATACAAAGGAAATTGATAGAACATCAGAAACTCAATTCTTTTTGCTCCAGGGGCTAAAAATCCTGAGGTTTTGTGGGCAGAGTCCACACAAGCCCTTAGAGTAGTATTCCAGTACCTCAGGGAGCTATACTTGTGGCAAGAAGCTCTCTGACCACAGCAGCAATCAGTAATAAAAACATGAATGAAATTGTAGCTGTTTGACACAACAGCGAGTGCAGCTGTGAAACTTGGCAGTGCAGGAGGTTGCAATGTTAAATACAGTAGTTGGATTTTAAAGTGCTGGATAATCTCACATGGGACAGATTAATTGGGTAAAGCTGCACATTAAAAAAAAGCATAGCTTCTCTGACTTTTATTTCAGGATGTAGGTGAGGATTAGCAAGATTCAGAAAGGGAACCTTCCCTTGCATTCAGATGGGAAGTCTCAGTACCTTGTTCTATCTAGAGGGACAATTACATTTTCACTCAATCTTTCCACAGCCTGTAAACTAGGAGTTTGTGAAGAGGCCAAGACTTGATCCAGAAGGTGAACAGCAGGCTTGAAATTGTCTGATCCTTCATGATCAGACATATGATCTTTTATGAAGCATGCAAAATGTATTGATGTAAGACACTAGGGCAAATAAAAGGGAGCAAAGATTTAAATTAAAAGGAAATATTTCTGCATTCAGCTGCTCCAAATGGGTTCAATCTTCGGACAAATGCATATTTGGGCTCTTCTGTTGCCTCTTCTTCTGAATCCAGACCTGACTTGGCCCATATGCCAGTCCTAAGTATCTTTTAAGCTGCAGTTTGCTCTTCCTCTCCAGACCGCAGCTTTCTGCCACTTCCACACAAGCTGGTAATAAGACAACGCCAGCTCCCAATGGACATAACATGAGAAACTGGTGTGTGATGTGCAAGTGAGGCTCTTTTCCAGCAGCATCACCCAACATGCCTGTCCAAATACCATCTCCTTCTCATCCTTCTTGAAGAAGTGTATCGGTCACTTCAGCACTCACAGTGTGACACAAGCTGTAGTGCCTGAAAAGGCTCTCAGAAGCTGAACAAAGGATAGCTGAGTTGCTATGAACCTGTGCCAGATGAAAGTGATACTTGTTTAAAAACTTGAGGTTGACTATCATGTCCATGCCCTCTTTGCTGCGAGGATCTGCTCTCTCTGGACAGTAGTATGAGGGCTTTGCTAAATGCACCATTAATGCTGGGACCTATCCTGGAAATTTCTGTGTTCATTCTTTCACTCATTCCTTGATTGGGTACTGCAGCTCTTTTGAGATTAAGATCTACGCACAGGAATCCAAACGTTTACAGCTTCCAGGCTGGACTTTGGTAACGCACTGAATTTTTAGACTGAGACTGGGTGAGAAACTAACTACTTTGTGCAGCAGTGTGCACTTGAGCAGGAGGCATCAGTGAGACGTAGTGCATTGACAGTGCACATCTTCCATTGGCCTGCTAGTGTGGTTTTGTATCAGTCCAATTTTATGATTCAATAATGTGGTTTTCATAGCCTGGAACTATTCCATTGTTCTGTTAACAGGTGACCAAGGTAACAGGCTCCTCCCTCCCTCCCAAACCCCAGAAACAATGTAGTTGACAAAACATGCCTTTTCAGGTTAGAAATAAGGCGTTTTCTGACTAAGACACTGGGTTGGGAGCAGTACTGGAAAAGGTATGGCTGATCCTGGCTGTTTTTAAGGTGCACTGCAAAACTGATCAATTTGCAAAGAGTATATATATTTCTATTATAAATGAAGACCAGAAATTAAAATAAGAAAAAAAAATTGAATGTATCTTAGAAAACAAAGACTTCAAAGCAAAAAAATGCAAAACCCAACATCTTTTCATGCACTTACCTGTAAATTTTAATTACTACATTTCTTACCCATGTACGAGAGTGCTGGAGAACTATCTTAATATAGGCATGCAGTTCTTGTTACCCCTTGTGTCATTAGAGTTGATATTTGCTATGGCAGGCAAAGCAAGCGTTCTAACACAGTGTAATAAAATAATTAGCAATAAAAGCTGATGTTATAAAGAGAATAGATAGTACTACTGAAGGTTAATTATTATATATTATATATATATATCAGTCAATAATATTATTCTGTGTTGTCCCAGTCTGACATCCATAAAAGTATGTAACATAGATTGAAACTTTTTTCTTTTATTCTGATATGTGTTATAAGCATGTGGGTTCTTAAAGGGGTTTGCATGGTGGCATGTTTTCTGAGCAGTACTGCAGGTCAAGCGGTATGTCAGAGACTATTTTTCAGCAGGTAGTGATCGCAGAATATCAGTTCCCCTCCCCTGTAGCATATTTCAGAGATGGTAAAACAACATTCTGAGCTACTTTCAGCAGATGATGACAGGCAAAGGAAGGGTAGGCAAATAGACAGGGTGGTCTTACTGGGTGCTGCTGTTTCAGTTGCTTACACTGGAGATTGGCAGCTGCTGTCCTGTGCAGTCAGTGGGGAGGACAGACTCTGGGCGTAAGAAAAATGGTTTCTGGGGAAGAATTGCGGAGGTAGCTGAGAGAACTGGCTCCTGTCTGAGCTGGAAGGGTTTGCCATGCAGGAGTAATAGAAGCTTCATTGTGTCAGGAAAACAGGATATGAGCATGAAATGAACCCAAGGCCACGTGCTTTCTCTCAGAGGCTGCACCGACAGCCTCCTGCCCACTGCAGAAGGGCGAGTGCCCCGGGAGCGCCTCAGTGCTTGCTCACGTGTCCGGCTCCCACTTGCTGCCCTGCTCAGAGTTTCCAAGAGGCTTGCCAGTACCAAAGATGCTGCTTCAGCTTTTTACTTGTCTCAGTTAAAGCCAAAAAGGAAAGAGCCAAAAATCACATGGCTGAAAGGGACGTTAAAACTCTGTAACGTACTTTTTTTTTTCCCCCGTAACTTACCTGCTTTCCCTGTGGTCTGTAAAACCTTGGGGTCTCCAGCTACAGCCTTCTGGAGTAAAGTGTAAGAGAAAGCCAGATGGAAGCTCAGTTAAGGGTAATAGGGGGGCTGACTTTTCTCCTAAGAAACAATGGACCTTTACACTGTTTGACAATTCTTTGATTTAACTAAGTGCTGTCTTACCACATGGTCAGTGGAAAATATTCCTGCCCCCAACTTTCCTTTCTTACAGAAAGATCTATATCTGCTTTTTCACAGTGGTACCCCCAACTGAGAGCATGCAGGGGAATCCCAGTCCCTTCTGTTGAATGTATTCAGCTTCATACATCAGACATGCAGTAGAGCAGGTCTTTGAGCTCAGTTGTCCTCCTGATCAGGGACCAAATCTTTGAGCCAAGAAGTTGTTACCCAGTTCTTTCTGACCCAGTAAATATTTGATTCAGAGTGGACAGATGGAACTGGGGACCACCCAATGCTTTTTTTCTGACCCCTGGACTCTGATCAAGCTGAAACTTGGTCACTCTAATTGAAAAGATCCAAATGGTATATTTTGGAATTGTGTTATTATTTTAAAAAAAATGTCTGTGTCTAAAACCATTCACTGGATTGAACCAAACACTTGATCACGATCTCCATTTTGAGTCACTTAGACATCTCTTGGGAGGTAGTGTTGCCCTTCTTAAACCCCAAGCTGTCACATCTCCCAGGGTGGGATCACACATTTGGATTCCAAGCTGGGCTTTAGCTCTGCCATGCTAACTGTCTTTTATTTGGGACCTGTCATTTCGTTCCCTACAGAAATTATGGTAATAACCAATAAATCTTCTAAAAATAAGAGGAGTTTATTGATAATACAGAAATTTTGGAAAGCAAAAGCCAGATCATAAAGTAATAAATCTTTCCCATATGTAACTCAGTGAGCATGCCTATTTACCCTTGATAAAGGAAACCTCCACATTTTTAAGGTTCCTAAAACTCATCCTTCCCTGCCTCTCCACAGAGAACCTCCAATCTGGATATCGTAGTTTCTCTTCTTAATTCTTTAACCTTTCTCTCTCAATTTCCTTTGGGGGAAAGAGTCTTTAAAAACGTCTGGGGTTTTGCTTGTAGTCCTTTGATCTGGTAAGTCACTACTCAAGCAAAGTGGCTTTCAGCTGGTTGGAGACAGGAAACAGGTTTCACAAAGCTATTAGCTTTTCCATTGTCTTTTAAGTGTGTATAAGGTATTTTTTAATCCAGGAACAATAGTGATTACTTTTGTGTTTTGTTCCAGCAGTTCCTATTAAATTACAGTCGTTTAATTTGCCAGGAATGTCTAATGTCTCATTGTATCTATAGAGAAACTTAACTCCACTGACCTGATTACACACTATATTTACTCAAATAATCCAGAATTTATAGGTAATCCTTAGACTGTCACACCACAGCCTCACATCTGTGATTTCTCTGACACTCAAGTGTTCTTTGCCTTTCAGTGTTATAGGGAGGAAGGGTAAATATGAGGTTTTGAGAATAGCTATAAACAGTGCCCGTGGCTTGTTTCAGTCATGTCAGAGCTTGAATTTTCATGAGGCTAATATAGCCATGAAATAGCACCACCGATTAATAAATCTGATTGGCACTTCCCATTATAAGAGATCCATTTAGGCCATTTAAGCTGTAACTGCTCTTGTGGATATCTGTCTGTGTGGAAAATTTCAGACAAAACTTTGGAGCTATTTCAGAGAACAAATTTCTGAGGGAAAACACAGTCCTGTGGCCACATTAATAACAGCTCTAGAAACCATTTATCTGAAATACTTTAGATAGCTTATCTTGTGGAGGAGAGGCTGGAGACTGGGAGAAGGCAGGGAAGGAGAGAGAAAACCTGTGGTGTGGATGTTTTGGGCTGTGCATCATCTTTGCATGATGGCATGGTTCCATCCCAGGCAGAAGAACTTCCTCTCCTTATCAGTGTCAGAAATACTGGTAATTTTGGAGTGGGTCACAGCGCACTTAAGATGGCAAGACCTGTGTTTGCTGTCTCATTTGTTTCAGCTGGTTTGGCTGCAACACTGAGGTTCTTCCCTTCTCGGATGTCTCCCAAGGGAGTGTCTCTACAAGAAGGATTCGATGCATGTGCCTAGGTCTCCCTTTAGTGGTGATGTGCAGCAACTATAGCTGCGTGGGATCGATCCTACCTTCTGGGGAATGTTTCTTAAGCGGAAGTAACGGGGTCATGGGTTTGGTCCAATTCACACTTCCACAACTAGCTAGCATACTTTGAAATGCTTCCCACTTTCCCCTTACTTGTCTTCAGTCCAGAAATCCTGAGATGAGAGGCAGGACGCAACAGGGCACAAAGTTCTGGCCAAAGAAGAGCAGATGATCAATAGGGTTTGGAGCAGAGAAAAGGTGTGCTGTCCTTCCATCAGTGGAAGGGCTTGGCAAGCATGAGGGATTTGCCTGTAAAAGTAAGAGACGAGGAGGTGCTTGGAGTTGTGAAGGAAACAAAGCGGCAAGGCAGAAGACGAAGAAAAAAACCCAGAATTTTATTTGTTCCTATCCCTCCCTAAAAAAATTCAGGAGAAAAATAACGACAGAGCCAAGTTTAAAGATTTATGTGGCAAGACTTGGTATTAAAATTACGAAAGATTCAGTAGCTAGTCACTACAAAACTGCTGTGAGCCAGATCCTGAAAAGCCTTAAACCCTTTGGCACATGCCCTCTCACCTGGCTGTACCCATTCTTTGCTTTTCCACAGGATGGAGGTACGGCTCTCCTGGCTGCCTGTCAGTACGGGCACGCAAAAGTAGTGGAAACTCTGTTGAAGCACGGCGCCAACATTCACGACCAGCTCTACGTGAGTTATTCGACACACGTAATATTGACAACGATGGTGGTGGAACAAATGTACTGTTGGTTGGACAACAGCAGACACTCTGGCTCCAGCACAGAGAGGCGTTTGCCAAATGTTGTGGTTTTATAGTACTTTGTTCTTCTAAGATGTGAATTTTGTTAACTGTATGCTTTTCATGATGCTGAGAGAAGTGGCACAAAATCACAAAAGATGCTTTGGCTGCCTTTTGGTTTGGTATGTGTGTGAAGGATACGTACTAAATCTGGGTCAGACTTGTGCTGTCCATCAGCTTTGAACAAAAGGTCGTTATGTTCTACCAGGATTTGCAAAAGTGTGAATAGCTGTAAAGCCTCTGATGTACTATAGACATCAGTTTTCTGCCAGAAGGAGTGGTAAAAGTTAAAATCTTTAGATGTCTTCAAAGTATTTTTTTCAAATATTAGCTAAAATTATGTTATTTGGTATTTGTAAATCTCCAGTTTGCCAGTGTTTTGGGCAAGGAAGGGTTAAAATGCCTGAACTGATGTTATTTAGTTGACTTTTCAGCAAGTTGGATTGAGCCAATGAAGCTCTGGATTTAATTTACTCCAACAGAGACACAGATAAATTAAAGTTTTCAGCATTCAACAGAAACGAGTGGCAGATTTTCCCTCTGCTTCCCACCACTTTCCTACCCCAGGGCACTCAAGACTGACAAAGAGGAAGTTGTTCCCCTGGGATATATGACTTTTTTCAGCTGTTTCCACTGGCTTTGAATCTGCAGGATGCTGCTGCACTCTCAGTTCCCAGCTGAGGGGCTGCTGACTGCAGAATCCACCAGTGCACTGGGGGCTGTGCTCAGTCATATGAGGAGTCCCCACCTCAGTGCTGCCCTCACCCTGTATTTATAAAGAAGGCTGTTCCTCCCGTTCTGCTGTGCAAATAGCAATTGTCTTTCTAATCTGAGGGCAGTGATTCATGCCTCTGTACGGTAATCCCAGGGGTTGCCACTCAGTTTAAAAATAGCCGTGCTGCCACACCTGCAGACACTTACCCAGAGGTGAAGGCAGTAAAATAACTTCCTTGTTGTGTCTCCTGGAAATGAGCAATATTTGGAATTGGATTTAGAAATGTGTTTTTATTGCTCACAGACATTGGGCAAAGCCAGTCAGAAAGAGCTGCTTAAGAAAACAAGAACACGGTCTCTTGAAAATAAGCGTTTTGTGGGACATGGCCAAGCTGCATTTTGCAAAGTGGTATCTGGATGCCAGTTTCACTGGCAGGCAACCAAATGAGAGGGCTTTCCAGCGTGCCTTTGGATACTCCTCCCCAAAACCATTGAGATCTATGTTTTAGTCTTAAATAGACTCAGGTGAGGGGTCAAGAGGGCAGAAGACAAGAGAAAACCCTAATTAAATAGTATTTCTTGCAGAAATATGTTATAGCCTCAAGACAGCTTTCTCATTGCAGTATCAATTCAAACCAAATAGGTGTCAGGGAATGCAAGATTCTCCATCGTAATTGATGCTACAATAAAGAGCTTTTTTAATATTACACAACCTTGTTTACTTTTTAAATTGAAGTGTTCTCACTATGTCTGTCTCTGAGGGAAGCCTGAAAAGGCTCTGATACCATCACCCTTTTTCTCACATAGCAACTAGAGAAAACAGCCCCTCAGAGAGCCCAGGGATGTGCATTTATAGTGCCAGCAGACACCTCTTTTGTTTACCAGGACATTTGTCTTGAAATCAATGTCAGGCACTCTAAATTCACTCCCTGGGGCATTATATTCAGTTCATGCTTCACCAAGTCTGTGCTGAGTTTTGCAGGAAGAGGAGTAGCTAAGCACTCTTTCTGCAGACAACAGCATTCAGTCCCAACATGGTGATATGCCAGCGAGGTCAACAACAGGCTTTCACTAAAATGCCCTATATTTTGTGATAAGCATCTGCCTGAGTTGGCATGAGATGCACTGAGGGGGTTCATCCATGTCTCTGTTTAAACTAAGAGAGTCTCAGCTTCTGGGAAAACCTGCCCCAGCACGCTCCGTGCTGAGTACTGTGGATATAGGATGGGTAAACACCTGTTCCACCCTCAATATAGATTTATACTTCTAGTTGGTTGGATGGATTATAATGCTGTTTGAAAATGTTTCATCAAAAAACTTAATGAAATACGACTTTCTCTTCCCAAGGGAGAAGTTTCTCTGAAGTCAAATTCTGAGAATGTCGGCACGTGAAAGACACATTGAAGAAAAATAAAACCCTGTATTTGTTCACAATTTGTTCTTTCACAAGCTTTTTGTAGGAAAATTCTGCTTTCGAGTAGGGCTGTGGAATACTTTTAGATTGCTATATTGC
The DNA here is from genome assembly GCA_013399855.1 of Oxyruncus cristatus. Classification (NCBI taxonomy): domain Eukaryota; kingdom Metazoa; phylum Chordata; class Aves; order Passeriformes; family Cotingidae; genus Oxyruncus; species Oxyruncus cristatus. Next base: position 748,827 of record VXAY01004091.1, read on the forward strand.
AGGTGAAGTCTCTTCTACGACATGTGGCAGAACAGTAGCATGGTAATTGCTTGGGGTTAGCACAGGAGCATGGCACAGTCTTTACTCCTTCAGCCTCAAGAGCAGACTTCAGGGTTGGGGTCTCCAGTTCTGCAAAGTACTTGAACATGTTTCCATGTAGCAGAACACTTTGCATGAGTATATAAAAGTTAAATGAATCCATATTGCTACACAGGAATTAATTTCTATTTGTGTCGATCAGTGCTTCAATGAACTAGACTCTTAGTATTCCAGACCCAGGATTTAAAGCTCAGTTTGATATATGGTGGCAGCCAGTATTTGTGCATACTGGTGCATACTGAATGAAAATGTTACCATAGTTCATTGTGAACTAGGTTTTGGATTTTGGTAATTATTTCCATGGCTTTGTATCTGCTGTTACACAGCATACTGACTTAAGAATGAGAACTTGATTCAGTTTGATTTGGTTTTGTGTAGAAAAATGGTATCATTTCAACACAGATGGATGTGTTTGTTCTTAGGATGGAGCTTCTGCAATTTTCCTGGCGGCACAAGGAGGCTATCTGGATGTCATCCGACTGCTGCTTTCTTCAGGAGCAAAGGTTAACCAGCCACGGCAGGTATGTACAACATCCCAGGGCAGAGCTGGGTTCTAATTTCTTACAGTTATGAAAAATTAACACTGTAATTTTGTCCAGGCATTAGGTTCCCATGGAGGTGTTTCACAAGGAGGCACTTTGTGGCTGTGCCCACGTTCCGTGTTTTAGTTCAGATCAGTAATGTGATTTTGAAGTGAGTGTCTCAGCCATTTCTGCTTGCATGCAAACTAGATCATTTTTGGAAGAAGTGAAACTGAAAGCTCTGTTCCAGGTCTGCACCAGTTGTGCAGACCTTACACCCTGTGAGTCACCATCCCTAGAGGTATTTAAAAGACATGTAGGTGTGGCACTTGGGGACATGGACTTGGCACTGCTGCATTAACAATTGGAGTCAATGATCCTAAGGTATTTTCCAACCTAAATGATTCTATGATTCTAAAACAGATCAAACCACTGACTGCTCATTTGAACAGGTTTGAACCACATGCATGTTTGGCCCAGGGACTAAACTAAATCAAAATAAAGCTGTATATAATGTTGATATAAGGGCCTTGCACTACCTTTTGCGACTACTGATCCATTTGTGTGGTACTATGTAGCTTGTAAAGGTTTACACAGCCTACCACATTGTGAGTTCTTTTGGAAATCCTTTGGAAAGCTTTTGAAAATTGTGAATTCTAGGGGGAGTATATTGTTATCTATATATTGGAATCTCCAGGCCTTCAGTACTGTGGCTTTGGTGTCAAAGTTGATCTTTGATGAAAGTTTTTCTTTTTAGTTTTATTTTTTTGTTTGTTTGTGCTCCTTTGTCATCCCTGTGCACTCTGAAACTCGAGCATGAGTGTTATCTTCGTCTCTGGAAGTTCTTGATATGTGTGGAAAGCCCTTTTCCCCATTTGCAGCTAGTTACTCTAGTGGGCCTGATCCTGCAAACACATATGACCAGTGGCAGCCGTAAACATGAAATCAGCTTCTCTGCAAGCAATGGGGCTGTTGCGTGATCATTAAATGCTATATCTGAGCTAGATTTGTGGCTGGCTCAGAGGTCACTGCTAGGGGGTTAAGGGCTAGATCCACCATACATCACTGGATTTTGGTGTTAGGTAAGAGTGCAAGAGGCTTCCTAGGTGTTAAACTAACCATGGGATAGGTAAGCATGCATGGTGTACAGAGACATATATAAAAGTTCTCTTGATTTCCAATAAAAGGGTTTCCTAATTGTTTAGCTGTTTCTTAACTCTAAAATGAGTGCCTAAACAGCCAGATGTCCCAGTTGCACAGCTAGCTTTACAACCCAGCGTGTAGAAATGTTTGGTTAGAGACAGGGCTTCTCAGGAATCTCTACCTGCTTTGAGAGAGTCTCCACTGTGGTCTGCTGAAACCCTGCAGGCAAGGTAGCTGTCCTGGGTCTTCATTGCACATTTGAAATTGATGGGATAAGGTCTTGTCCTTGCAATCAGTCATGTATGTCTGCCAGGTGGCTGTGATCACTGACTGCAGCAAGTGAAAAATCAGCAGGCAAGAGCAAATGAACGGGAAAACTCTAATAACAGTGGACAGTGTGGCATGCAGCAAGCTTTGCCAGGTATTTTCAGTATTTCCTTTCATCTACACCAAAAGCCTGACAAATCATAGCTTGCCAACAGAGACTGATTTATATATTACTTTTGCTGCATCTGTAGGTGTCTGTGTACAGTCCTGGCTATGTGTAAGGAAACAGAATTACTATTTTAAATGCCCAAATTAAAGTAGTTTTCTTTCTGTCCCTACGCCCACCTCCCAGCAGCAGAACTGTGCTGGTAGCTACTCCCTGGATCGATGCATTAGCTGCTCCTAGGTTGCCTTCACACTGTCTCTCAAGAAAAAGATTAAGAAATGTTAAAGCCTGTTAATTAACACAGTCTAAAAGATCAGTGTAGAAGGAGAGACCGAAGTATGCATTCACGCCTTTTGAGTATTTAAAATAGATTTGTTGGACATCAGATTTAGCTGAACCATGTTGCCATAAAAACTGCATTCTGCTAACTGTAGTTATAATGCACCAGCTAATTCTTTCTGACGCTATTTTTTTTGCTCTCTAATCCAATTTCTACAACATAATGTTTCACGAGGCATTTTTAAATCTTAGTTGAGGCAAAGACTTGTCTCTGTGTGACTGTTCCTCCTGGCTCCTCTGTTTCATCTCCAGCAGGACAGGCTTACTTTGCTTCAGGGTACCTCCGATCCCTGCTAAGATTATGCCTGGGTAAGTGCATGGCATTTGTATTTGGGCCCACTGTAATCTGAAACATTTCCTTAACAAATGGAACTTTTTTACTGTTTAATTAGTCAAGCAATGGTTGGATGGATCTAAGTCTCTTTCTTACTAACAAACCAATTTGTACTTTGTTCAAAGGTGGCATGTTGGTCACAAGGAATGTAGGTCTAGATGGGGCAGTTTTGATGCCAGATGACTCTCACTGTGTTACAATCTACATTGCTCTCACTATGGTAGGAAATTTCCAGGCAACATTACCTCAAATACAGGACTGCAGAGTGCCAGGTCTGACTTTATGCTTCTCCTTCCTCATGGTGTCAAGATTTTTCTCTCTACCTTGTGAATTTGGAGGCCTAATTCATGTGCCTGAGCACGTGCATCTGCCTTTTATGTCTCCTCCTGCTGCAGTGGTACCAGTTCCCCTTCATTTTGGTGTCCCACCTCCCATATCCCACAGCATTGCTCATGACACCATAGAGCATTTCAGTGGTGCTGGCTGTCTGTGTGCAGGCCCTTTAGCTCAGCTCTCAGAAGACCAAATAGTGAAGCTTCTGGAAAGTTTCGTGCCTGGCAATGTGATTTCTCTTGGGGTTTAGTTGCCTTCTGTTCTTTCCAATATTGAGGAGCAGGGCAGGAATTCTTTTGTCATCTTTTTGTCTAGACAGAGCTGAGGGCAGTGTCTGAAGCCTGGTGCAGGGGTGGTTTCTATGCTTCTCCAACTCAAAAAACAAAGCTGTAAGATTCTTTGCCAATGAATTTCATGCTGTTTTGGCAGCCTGTGTCCCAGCAGGCTTTAGTCTGTCTGACTAAGCAGATTCAAAATAATCTGAAAAATAATGGTTTTTTTTCTTACTACGTGATATGCAATTACACTTACATGTAAGCCTGTAAAGCTATATGGAGTGGACTTCAGGCGAGAAAGCAATTTGCTATTAGCAAATTAGGTAGAGTAGTGTAAGTGGACTGATGGGCACAGCAGTGGAGATGATGATACTGAGTAGCCTGAGATTAGGGTGTCTGTGCCCCTGGAAGCCCCTACTGGTAATTTGAGGGGTCTTTCACCTCCCACCCTTCTCTGGCCTTTTCTAAAACTTCAAGCCATAAGCAAAAGTTGAGATTTAAAGCTGCAAAGCAAAGTCATTAGTTAATGGGTAAGAGAAAGAGGATCAGAAATTTCAGTGAGAGTATCTTTGGAACTAGATGTAATAAGGTGTAGTCCATAAATACTAGCTTGTAGTCAAATATGGAAAAAAAGAACAAATTACAAACATATTGGGTGTTTAACATTGTTCTAGGAATGTAATAGTCTGGAGTCTTCTGGGTGGGCAGAGGAACAAGGAAAGGAAAGTAGTTTTTGACTTTCTTCCTGACTCATCTCCAATCTTTATTATCCGTTTACACATGAATTCTCATGTGACCTCTTAGTAAAATGTAATATCTCTTTTGCACCATTCACCAACATGAAAATGGACAGAAGCTGATCTATTCTGTATAAATATTATACATATTTGCATAAACCTGCATGTTAGATGCTTTTTGCTCAAGAGAAAGAAGATGAACATAGTCAATGTGAGCTCACCATCAATTTTAGCATCTTTCTTCTCTTCAGGCTAAGTCCTCCAAGACACCCAGTCTTTTTCATAATGTATTTTTGCCTCTAGCCTATAACTGAAACACCAAGGATGATGTCTCACAGCAGTACTATTTAAGGACAGTTAATGGTAGCAGTGGTGTTACCCAACACTTGTATTTCCTTCTGCTCCTTTTCATTTATCCCTGAAAAAAATAAGAGCTGCTCTTACAAACTTCACTGTGAGTAAAAAAAAGCTGCTATATTCCCCATGCTGAGCTTGTGTTTGTATTTCTTGTGTAAATACACGTGTGGATTTGCACAACATTGGTTCTTCACATAGAATAAATTGTAGGCGGCTCTCAGATATTTTCCAGATTTTAAAGGTTTTTCCAGTGTCCTTATTGCTATTTTCTAGAGCCCTCTGGTGGGGGGAGATTAGAAAAATATGAACTGTCAGCTTACTGGTAGGGAAAACACTATAAATTGAAGAGGGACAGTTTTTGTCATCGCAATAACATCACATACGCTGTATACAAGACAGCCTTTGTTATTTTTGAATCATGAAGAACACTCATAGTAATAACAGGATCTATACTAGAATGAGGTCAGTCACTAATTTCAAAGGGTTAATTTGTAGAGAAATTACACGAGAGTGGGCAAAGATCCTGTTCCTCACTATTTCAGAATACTAAAGATCTCAGGATGTGCATTTGCTCTTTCTCAGAATCAGAAAAAGAAAAGCCCAGAACATTATATCAAAGGAAGAAATAACTTCTCTGTTTCATTGAAAGGATTAAGTCTAGCCCATCGAAAGCAGAAAACTGGTACAGCAATGTTTTTTTGGATTGCATGGGTCAAGTCAGTTGGCACTGAGAAGAGAGATTACTTCTTTGATCAAGGTGGAAATATTTTATTTAAAGTAAAAAGTTGATTTCTTCTGAAACTTCTCATTAAGACTCTTTTGGAAGCCTCAGTGTATTTTGTCTTCCATTTTCGGGCCAAGTCTTCAGGCTGCTGAGGGTGGTGAGGGGAACTGGCAAGCACTGAAGGCAGAAGCAGACACTCTGCAATGTGAGGCCTCACTTTTATGCTAAAGTCTGAACAGGCAAAGCCTTTTGTTAAAGGCCCACAAGAATCAGTTTGGCACCACATAACTGTTGGAGTCCTCCCGCAGTCTCGAGATTTAGGCCATTTAGAAGCAAAAGGAGAAGAAGACACAAAACTAATTTCTAATTACAGTGAGAAATACTTGTAGTGCTTCAATTCACTTTTGCCTTTGAGGTGGAAATCCATCACAAAGTTAGCTTATTCTGAAAGTGCATTTCATTTTTTAGGGGTTTATGCTCAAATAATGCTTGCATAGGGCAATTTTTCCAAACCAGATTGCTTCATGCTGGATTCCTTGGTAATTGCTTTGTTTTCTAGTGGAGCTCTTGATGATAAAATTTGTAAAATACTCACCATTGCTGTAAGGCAGGAGATTTTTACCAGGTTCCCTGAGGGTGTATAATGTAACCTTATATTGAAAGTTGATGATCATCTTGCATTGCTTCCTAGCTTTTTTAAACAACTTTCACTCCCTATGTACAGACATCCAGATGCAGAATCTGCCTGTGCATGCTGAGGTTTGTCTGTATCTTCTGTCACATCCAGCCACCTAGAGTTCAGAGTACACAGGATATTCATAGTCTTTGTGTTTCGAACTTACCCGTGTATTTTAAGCACAGCTGGTGCCTGACTGGGCTTTAACTGTTTGCACAACAATGCACATTTCTGTCCTACTATGCAGAAGAAAGCAGGTAAGGGTGGCTCTGCTCCACAAACTGAAGCAGTTCTAATGTGATATACCAACTTCCCAGGTGTTTTTGGACACAGCTCTGCACATGTCTCCCTGTGAGGCAGGATTTCATTGAGTAACTGAAGTACGTCCATTCCAGTAGGCTTGGGCAGTAGAATATCAGAGAGCCCAGGACATAGAGGTGAAACCATTAGCAGTCTTATTTTGCTTGCAGGATGGGACAGCTCCCTTGTGGATCGCCTCACAGATGGGTCACAGTGAAGTGGTGCGAGTCATGCTGCTCCGCGGCGCTGAGCGAGACGCTGCGAGGGATGTGAGTAGCACTTCTTCCTGCACTCTCTCTGCAGCTTAATGCCTCCTTGCTTTTTCAGGGACTGTAAGTCTGTCTGTCTGGAGGCCTGGTGTCCCCAGAGTCCTTCCTGTTTGCCAGGTTGAAAAGTCCCACCGTGGGTTTCTTTTTTCCTGTTGTGTCTGGGGCAGCTTCCTGGAGGTACCTTCTGGAATAGGCAAATGGAAATGTCCACACAGATGAGAGACAAAGGCGATGGATATGTGGTATCACTGGTTCATTTTCCCTCAAAGTTTTCCCCTGCCAGAGGAACAATCCTCCAGGTGCCCTAAAACCAGCAGCACATGCTGTGGAGGTGCCTCCTCAAAGACAAAGAGCAGAGGAGACCCTCCTCTCAGAGGTGCGGGCGAGAGCTGGCGTTTCCTTCCAGCCAAGGGGAATGCAGGTAAAGCATCCATAAAAGCTGAACTGACCTTCTCTCTCTTTTAAAGGATGGTACCACTGCTTTACTGAAGGCTGCCATTAAAGGATACAACAATGTGATAGAAGAGTTGCTGAAATTCTCTCCCACGCTTGGCCTGCTTAAGGTTGGTAGTGAAACACACAGATTTTTAGACAGAATCTCAAGAAGGCAAAGAGTCTGATGAAAGACCTGGCATTTATGACTGTGCTAGTGGAAGACCATAGGAGCTTGAGCCCAAAAAAAGTCAAGAGAAAAATGAAATTATCTTACTTAGCCTTTAATGCCACACATAAATGAATCTTTTCAAACAAATCTGGGAATTTAATTTTTGGAATGAGGAAGCACATTGTAGCATAGGAGGAATTCTCCTGCTTTTTGTCACCTGATTTTATTTCCACTGTAAATTAATTGCTCTTGAATTGGCATTATACTCAGCCCTCTATTGCATTTAGTCAGCAAAATAATGTCCTAAGAAATATGTTGCAAGCAGATTCTCTACTTGATTTTGTTTTTCTCTGAATTCGTAAAGTGACTTGGAAAATAGCAGATATTTGGAATATGCTTTTTAATGGCTGATGTAATTTTACGTGTCTATAAGTCACATACTTTGATAGCCTCTGTGCATGCAGCCGATTGGCAATTTTGATGTACTTGATAATGTAGGTGTTAATTACAAGTATGAAATAGCTTCCACACTTATTTGTACTGTCAGTTTGCAACCACAACGAAAAGGCCAGACATAAAAAAACCCACCATTCAGCTGCCTGACAGTGAGGCCATTAATCATCAGAAAAAGAAGATAAAATGCACAGATGGTTTCCATTACTGCTTGTGCTTCTGTTTTACTTGCTAATGACTGATTTTGCCAGGCAGAAGCAAGTGCTGTGTTCATTTCACCTCTAATCTGTTGACAAGGGTAATTTTTAAAAGGAAATATTGCCGTGGTAAAGTGAACTTGACTCTCATTTTTATTAAAGCATTTAAAATCACCTCCTTCGTAGCCCCCTAAGCTGCTGGCACCCTGTCTAAATCAGACACTAGGCCTTTGATGGCCTAATCTCTTCTGTGTTACTTCTCTCTCATTCATAGGTCTGTTCTTTACAGACGTTTGTGTTTCAATGCCTTTTGCTTTCTTCCCATGTCTGGTGCAAACACCTCCACTGGTATTTCTAGAACGGGACCTCTGCTCTCCACGCAGCCGTCCTGAGCGGCAACGTGAGGACAGTGGCACTGCTCCTTGAGGCAGGAGCGGACCCATGCCTGAGGAACAAGGTATGTCCTGGCACACCATCCCAGGTGAGGAGCGACTGGGGATCACTGAGCAGTGGAGCCGTGTGTGCCTTGGAGGTGTGGGCAGCCCATGTTTCCATGTTGCCTCTTGATCCTCTCCTGAAGCACCACCATTTAGTCCATTCATTTCCATATACAGTGCCCCTGGTGATGCTGGTTCTTGAGAATTTATATCAATCTGAGAATAAACCAAAGCATTCACTCACTCACTAGAGCACCACAGATTAAATTGTTAACTATAACTAGTCATGTGCTAGCTAGGTTGCATTTTAGGGAAACGGTAATCTGTTACTGTTTAGACAAGTCATAAGTTATATTCATATATCCATACTGATGTATAAGGAGGATATTTCTGCAGAAAGAAAAATATGTATCTGGGTACCTTTGATGAGAAAACTTGGTTAGAATTCAGGGCATTGCTAATACAAAAAGAGCTCCTCCAAAATTACATGCATCTTTCCCATATCTTACTGTAAATCTGTTAGTTTATTTAATTAGTTTTGCATTCTTTTTATAATGGCAACTTATCTGTGCAACACTTTTCCTGATTTTATTCTGTAAACTGTTTTAATTTTAACTTTACATCTTTGATAATTTCAATGAAAATGTTTTCCTCTGATGTGTGTTTCTGAACTGTTTGCTGTATAGCTGGGTTTGTTAAACTGTGAATGGATGGTCTAGTGTTAACTTCTGGTTTATGACTGAGTGAATGAAAGCTTATAATACAAGTAATCAGGCACATACCTTCAGAATATTTTGTGCATTTAATGTATCTGTGGCTGTTAATTTCTGTATTATTCCACTTGATGGCAGCAGAGTTAAGGCCGTTCACACATTAATATGCATTTTGGTTTGATAATATAATCCAAGCAATGTGGGGCATTTTTCTGCTAGTGATAGTGATTTGCAGCAGCAAGGTGTATAGTATAAACAAGTCCATGGCTGTAACCTCTCCTACTGACTTTTAAATTTTTTTTTAAATAACATGCAATTTGGCACAACAGAGTATATCTGCAGGACAGAATTACTGATTTTCAGAAGTAGGTTCATTATAAATGCTTTATGTCACCAAAATTGTATTCAATAAATTAAGAAGAAAACCCACAAGAACTCATATTCTATTAGCAATCTTACAGCATAGCACAACTATTTCATAGCCATTAAAGTCTTCCCTTAGATTTTTATGGACTTCGGTACATAAAGACCTGCCTCATCTCCCCCAAAAAATCAGCAGCTATGCTCTCTGTTACTAATGTGGCAGAAGCATAGGGAGCCCAAGGGATACCATTTAGACTGGACAGTCAGCACAAAATGGGGTCACTCAAGTTCCATGGGGTTATTTTGAAGACTGAAGTGAGACTTGCACATGAAAGACAATTTCTTAAAGTACCTTCAACAGTGTTGGAGAAAACACTGGAAAACATCACATCATTATAATGCCCAGTTCCATCTTCTTTAGAGTCTAATGCTTTTAAACCACATTTGGGAAATACTCTTTCACTTCTGCTAACCTCAAGGTTTTTTTGTTCCAGGCAAATGAACTGCCAGCAGAACTAACAAAAAATGAACGCATCCTCCGACTCCTCCGTGCAAAGGAAAAGCAAAGGAAAAGCTAATGCAGCCCTGCAGCAAACACAGTTTGACAGAGATGTGCCCTGACCACAGCAGCATGACAGTAAACTTAGGATACCCGAGAAGGGCGTGTTGGGACACTTTGCAGAACTGATTAGCCTCTCTGGTAATGCTCCCTGAATGCACGATGCCCTTGCCATAGGGTCACCACGGGCTAAGGCCTCCGCCTGGCATCGCTGGATGCAGGACTATGACGAGAGCAGGGTCGGTCCAGGAGCTGCATTTGCACTGCAGCCCTGCCTGTACTCCAGGATCCCACCACTCCCAGCACCAACGTTTGCTCCTCCACGCCTGCAGTGCACACATCCCCACACAGGCGAGCACTCCTGCTGTTTCAGACACGCATCCCCATGGCCACATACCTGTAACAGGTGCCTAGGGGTGTATGTGTGGGTTGGGAGCACTCGGCCCTTGTGCCAGAAGGATGCCCAGACCTTGCAGCTGTTTGGATTCAGATGGTCCTGGCACAGCCCCTGGTGCTGCTGCCCTCCCTTTGCTGACAGTGCTAGCTCAGATCATTCCTCTCTACCTCCAAGTGCCACGTGAGGCTGGAGGTGAGATCCTGCCTGCAACATCACGACAGGAAAAGTCCTCCTGCCAGCCCAGCGTTTTTGTAACATTTTTGCTACTACATGAAACTCCATAAAAATTATCAAGACCATTAGAGATGATGCCAAAAGCTATCAACCAGACAAAAAGCAAGGAAATGTCCTCTCAGTTGTAGCATCTTGATCTGTCAGTCTGTCCAGCAACAGAAATACAGTGGAGCAGTTGATTTTGCAATGCCTATGCAGTGCTATGGGGATCCATCCCCAGCCCTTACAGTCTACATGTGTTCATTTTTGTGGGTAGGGGAGGACCAGTTACTGAGCAAACAAACCAGGACATAAATCCACTGGCACGAGTACATCAGAAATTTAGCTGTCGGGCACAACAAACAGCACAGACACTATACAGGTGGTATACGTATGTTCTGCACCCATAGATATGTGACACTACGGTTTAGTACCCACAGCTACTATGCAACACACTTGCTCCCCAGGTCTGTGACAGGAGCTAAGGGAGACATGCACAGCGTACAGGTGTTTCAACAGCTGGTGAGGGTAACATGTAGTCATACTGAACAGGCCCACTAATTAATGTAGGCATGGAAAATGAACTCTCAGCAGCAGTTTTGGCCTTTGTTGTGGTTAAGACACTTAGACGTGCTACTAGTGCCTGTGTGGGGAAGGCAGTGCAAATTGCAGGTGGTTTGTGAAGAGCTATATTTTAACCATGTTACTGTAAGACACCCCATTAAAACCGAGTCATTTTTGCAGTATAAACAGTATATACCATGTCCTGTTGGCCACAAAAACATTAGAGATTAATTTACAGTGAGCTGAGGTAAAAAGTTAATTCAGTACATAAGTACAGGCACTTCACCTGCCTTCAAAGATTGTAAGGAAATGAAATATTACTTGCTTAAAAAATGTCTGCCTAGGATTCGGCTGAACTGTTGCACTTTTGCTTTAGTGAGTGAAAAGGAAATCTTTTAGTGAGCTAGCACAAATGAATGTAATTTATGTAGTGAAAATTAGCCATATAAATTACTAAATCATAAAGTTATTGTGTCTCTGAGTAAGGTAGGTAAGAAGTCAATGCTCTGGTGAAGACAATAGAAGTGGATGTACCTTTTCTTGCATGCTGGAATTGCTATTCAATTTTTATTCAGCATTAAACAGGAAAGCTCTTAAGTTTTTCAACCATGTAATAAGATACCAGAAAAGTCTATTTGTTTAGGTAATTTATGCCTCTTTTAAATTAAAATAATGTTGTGCCTAAGAGAAACTTGCAGATGAACTGGTACAGAATCAAAGAATTATGCAAGATGCTTAGAGGACGACTGTATCCAGGGTTAAGTTCTGCAAAAAACTAAAAAATACTGAGCATGCAGAAATCTCAAGAGCTTTATTGGGAACTTAAGTTGCACAGCATTAGATGGGACTGCACTCTAACTTCTTTAACAAACAACACTGGAGAGGACAGGTTTATTTAGAAGCTCCAGTGGGCTGAAGATGAACATATTGTTTTGGAGAAAACTAGAGGAACTCTAGGGCAGCCTGGTCTCAATATTGAACTTTCTCCCTGAATTTTCTTCAGATCAACAACCGGGAACAACCACACACTCAAGACAAAAAGCTCCTTCATATTGGTAAAGAGGGTGAATAATCATGAGAAGGTCTTTAGTAGCCATGCAGTAAATACTCTTAATATCAGATGGGCTGTAGTGATCAAGCAGTCTTCCTAAAAAATGTGGAAGCATCCACTGTTGGTGAGGGCCTCCTAGCTTTTTCCTGATAGGAGAGCATAGGAAAGAGAACAAGGTAAGCCAACAGTCATCGTGCAACAGCTGAAGTAAGCAAACTGAGACAATATGCAGGTGTCCAGCATCTGCTGGCAGCCAGGTTTATTTTCTTTGGAGAGTCATCTTACCCCAATGGGGGCAGCTACTCAGCAAAGAGCTTCCTCAACTCTGCCTCTCCATGGGAAGATGCACATCCGCTCCCCACCATTTAGAGCAGGACTTTCCAAGTCCAGTGTCCAGCTGTCTCCATGAAAGGACACCATAGCCGGAGCTCTTAAGAGACATGTGAAGAACACCTGGGATGTGTCCCATACAGAGTATCTGCTGACCTTCTTCCAAGAGGATGCAGTTACCTGGTCCTCTTTTTGTTTGTTTGTTTGGTTTGTTTTGTTTTGTTGAATCAGTGATATTGGGCTATAGCTGGCTTTTCTTATCTCTAAATAAAATTTGAAATGTGGGGCTAGCACAGATTGAAGGGAGAGGCTTGTTGCTCTCTCCTTGCTCTTCTTGATGTTGGCTGATAGAGCACACAGGCTGTGGTGGGGGGGCTGCACGGTGGAGAACTGCCTGTCAAGTCTTTCTCTGCCCCACTCAGGCTGAAGTTCAGTCAAAGACACTATTCAACCAAAACAGGACTTTTAGTGGAAACCTTCCTGTTGGGAGCATTTGTTTCATCTCGGAGCCTTTGGAGAGAGGGCTGGTTTTAGTTTTGGTTTCCCCGTAACCAAAAGGTGCTTATTCTGCCTATAGATGGGCTTGAAAGTTGCAATACTGTTTATCACCATGCAATTAACTTTTTCACAAAGAAACCTTAATAATTCTTAGTATTTATGTAGCTGTTGTTATCTTTAAAGTGCTCAGTAAATACCACTGTGGTTTGTTTGTTGTTCTAAAACGGAAACCTGCTTTCCTGCAGTGGCTGAAGTGATTCATTAATATTGACAGTAGTCCTCTGCATAGTCGTGGTGCCTTTTGTGTAAGGCTTTCAAAGTGCTCTGTGGACGCTCTTACCTTTGTAAGTTCCTAAATGCATTGCTGAGGGAAGCAAGGAAATAGATGATTTCATTCATATGCCAGTGAAATGAAACAGCTCTTCATCAGTTCATGTCAATAGACAAGAGTAAACTTAGACTAGAAATTAAGGGGCACCAAATTTATTTCATAGATGGCAGAATGAATCCTGATACAATATAATGTTGTGAAATAGAACTGGGACAGGTTAATAGGCCAAACTGGTTTTTGAGTTAGGTTTCGGTGTTTCTTTTCACCAGAAAGTGCCATATATATATCCATCTTACACCCCAAAAGAATCAGCTCCATTAGAACATTGCTATTAGGCTTGCTTCTCTGCATATTCAGATCCAGGGGCCTAGCCTGTTGTCGTAATCACATGGGATTTAGGCAGGTGCTTGGTGGCTTCCCATCAGCTGCAAGTGAGTAGAAAAGATGTGCAACCGAACAACAGGCTACACCAGTGAGTCAAGGAGAAGTATACTGCATCTTTCTTTTATTTCACTAGTGTCAAGACATTGTAGGGTGGGGAAGAACACAAGGAAAAGCTTGTGGGGTATAGGGAGAAGTGGCATACCATGAATGACATGGTAGTGGTGTAGCCTCAGAGGTCTCAAATACATGGAAGTTCTTAATTTAGATGATCACTACAGTGCAGTGTGCAGGAACATCTATTTAGTAATGATACAAAAGGCACATGACTTGCACATGTTCTTCTTTTGGAATGAAACCATCTCACTATTGATCCACCCACCTTTGTTCAGTTTAGAAGAGCTGAGAGGATTAGAGCACAAGATCAAATAGCTGCAGGTCATATTTAATGCACTTTAACAACGATGATTATCTGCCTCGGAGTCAGAGCTAATTGCAAGAATAATTCACACCTCTTTATTCAGCCATTCTTGGTGACTATTGGAAAATCCATAAGCTAACCAAATCTGGTGTCTCAGAAATTTCAGAATTGTTGTACAGAAACTGAGGTAGCACAAACCCCAGTCCATTTGTACTTAATTTGATATGAACACTGAATGGACAAAAAATACAGCCGTTGCCTGGAACCCTTGAGCCATCAGTGTTAAAATGTTAATGTTTGCTACAAGCCTAACCAAAGATAATACACAAGGCTCCTTTTTCCAGCAACAGAATATTGTACTGCACACCTGGGACTAAAGGGAGTTGTGCCTTCTCACAGCAGCTCTGCATTTGGCCCTCGGGAGTGTCATGATTTTTCATACTTTTCTGAATTCCACAGTTTGTTTTGACCTGACCTTTTATGAATTTGATAAAACATATAGAAGTGTAGATAACTCCATGTAAGACTAATATTCTGCAACAGGAATGTTGCTTTGCTAAAACACATTTCTCCATACCATCATTTCAATAAAATATACTACTCGGATTATCTTGTTCTGCACACTTAGTATCTCTTCCCTTTCTTCTGTATTCTATTCTTTCTCCTTGTACAATACCAGAATTCGTTTCCTATTTATGCAAAGACCATTTTGCTCTATTTCACTTAATTGATTAGACTTTTATTTTTTTCCAGGTCCTCACAGTTGAGATAGCATTTGTGGGGAAAAAAAACCAAACCAAACCAAAACAGGTGCCCTGGCTTGAGAAACAGGAAAACTTAATTTAGCATGACATAAGAAGGTTTGCTTCAAAGATCCAGATGTCACTGACAAACTCCCCATGACATTAATATCCATTAGTCAGATCTGTCTGAAGGGAAGATTATAAAAAGCAACATAGGAATCAAAGGAATAAGACTGTACTTTCAGTCAAATGTGTCTTGGTGGTTCTGTTATTATTTCTAAATGTAAAACTGGCCCTTACACTGATCTGATGTACTTTAGTAAAAAAAAAAAAAAGTCAACATATCAACAAAAAAGTCAATAAGCATATCAAGTTGATATGCTTATTATGGTGTGCAATGGATTGTGCGCTTTATAAAAGGGGAAAAGAGTTTACACTGAAAACCATATTTTTCATCCTGTGTTTGACATCCCAGGCTTTTTGCCATATTCCTACAATTTTCTATTGAGTTGAGCTACATTTTAAGTCATCATCAAAGATTCCTACAGCCACAACTCAGTAAAGCATCTCCATCTATTGAGAGAATATCAAAGAAAAATGCTGTGACTTGTTCATGGCCTAAATCACTACAAAGGATGATTTCTGAGAGTGGGAAGCTCCTTAATTTTGCACATGAAAGCATATCAAAACAGTATCAAGAGGCTGAAACTAGGCAAATTCAAACTTCAGGCTGTGGATTTTCAAGAGTGAGGATAATTATTTAAGAAACAAATTGTTGAGATGATTCCTTCATAATTTGAGTTTAAAAAAAAAAAACAACAAACAAACAAATACCTTTCATTCTGAAAAACGTATTTCACCTGAAACATTTTGTGTTTGATGCAGGAATTGCTGGATGAAATTATATGATATGCTGTAACTAACATTATGTGATCATAATAGTCCCCTTGATCTTAAAACATGAATCAATATACTTTTTGCTTCATCTCCTCAGTGGCTTAGAGAGATACTAACTCTCATGAGATCAATAACAAGACCATATGCCTAGCAACTGTGGCTGTAGCTGCACAGCAAAAATGAAATCTGAGGCACATACCTAAGTTGTCTCTAAATAATCCATTTCACTCTCACAATGTTGACAAGGCATTTTAGCTGGACTAATGTTTTAATGTCCTGCTTTTAATGTCAAGTCAGTTGGTTCAGAACTGTCACAAGGGCTGTGCAGTGCTGCACCTTGCCAGGGAGCAGGGATCAGCAGAGCCATCTGGGCCCCTCAGTTCAGGAAGGATATTGAGGTGCTGGAGCAGGTGCAGAGAAGAGCAACCAGGCTGGTAAAGGGACTTGAACACAAGTCCTATGAGGAGAGGCTGAGGGAGCTGGGGTTGTTTAGCCGGGAGAAGAGAAGGTTCAGGGGAGACCTCATCACTCTCTACAACTCCCTGAAAGGAGGTTGTAGCCAGGTGGGGGTTGGTCTCTTCTCCCAGGCAACCAGCAGTAGGACAAGAGGGCATGGCCTTAAGCTGTGCCAGGGGAGGTTTAGGTTAGATATCAGAAAGAAATTCTTTACAGAGAGAGTAATCAGGCACTGGAATGGGCTCCCCAGGGAAGTGGTGGATTCTCCGTCCCTGGAGGTTTTCAAGATGAGGCTGGACGTGGCACTTAATGCCATAGTCTAGTAACCGCGGTGGTGTTGGATCAAGGGTTGGACTTGATGATCTCAGAGGTCCTTTCCAACCCGTCTGATTCTATGATTCTATGATCTGGGGTGTGCTGGTGAAGAACACAGCTAAATCAGGAAGGAACAAGGGATGCAACTTTTTTCTGTGGAGCTGTTTCACTGGCTTGGTTGCACAGATGGAGCATGACACTAACATCAATGCAGATCTGAAGCAGTCTGCAATTTCATATATAGAGCACAAGTGTGTTCTATGGGGTATATACATATACATGTATGCATATATACTTTGTATCCAGCACATGGATATAGGTTCCTATAATCCCCTTGGAACAGTGATACCAGAACCTCATGATTTGCTTGCCTGGACCATATTGTGTGAAGAAGAGGCAGAAGAATTATTCCACTTTCTTAAAACTCCAAGAACAGTTTCTACATGCTCTGCCTTGGCCATCCTGCTGCATTGGACCCTACGCACTGGAACCAAGTGTTGTAAAACTGACAAAATGTCTTCAAATCTAATCATAATTAGGTTTTTCCTCAGGTGAACTGTAGCCAATAACGCCATCTCCTGTTCCTCCTGCCAAGTCAGATTTGATAGTGCCCTTATAGACTCCTCTGTGACAGTTCAGTCCTTATTCTCCACTTCAACAGCAAATCCTGAGTTCCTCACCAAGTGGCAGCATGGTGCTATAGGGGCTCGGTAAATTGATGTTAATACAAACCATACACAGCTGTTAGTAGGTCAAACTTTGAATTTGTCAGCATGTGCAGTGTCTGGCACGAGTACATACTGCACATATTTGCTTACAGCAACAAGTGCAGAATGTCTCCAGACTGTAATCTGGTTGTAATCATAAGCTGTGTTTCTACAGTGTTTTCCTTAAACAGCTCTGTGGTTGACACCTGGTTTTGGAGCCTTTGAGCTATGTGTTGTCATGCAATTGGCACCACTTTACAGAAGAGGAATTGCACTGCCCAGATCATCCAGCAAGTTTGTAGCGAAACTGGAACAAACATTGAATCGATTGAATTCAAGTCCCAAGATTTTGCTACAAGACAATAAATAACTTTACCTGATGGTAATAAAAATGAAAAAAGTTTCAATTACTCCAGTGATAAATGCAGAAAGGATGTGATTTTAGAGTGACTATAGGACCTTCTAAGGTTAGATAGGGACACACTGGCATGGGGTTGGTAGAGCAAAGTACACTAGGGCAGATAGAGGAAAAGACGATGAACAGACTTGATTAAGCATCACCTGACATACTACTTGTATATTTCGTTGGGTAGTGGCAGCATCAAGCTCTGATTTGATCCCATGTGGTGAAGCCAAGAGCATCTAACCAAAGTAACAGGTACAGAGTCATGTAAAATAAAAAGCCAAGCAGGCCTCCACAGGTGAGGAAGGTGGAAAAAGAAGAGCTGATGAAAAGAATATGATTCACTTACAACACCAAATGCAAACACCAGGTTTGTTTAGTACTAGCACTATTCTGGTTTAGCTGGAAGAACAGTCTTGGAACAAGCTATAGTGGTTTCATCTGGGTCTGTGTAAAAACGGAGGTGTGAGAAACTGGGTGAAACTTCTCACTCACCTGTTGCAGCTTGTCTGCACAAAGATTGCAAGACTTCCAAGGAGAATATCGTGCTTTCCCACATGCAAGGTATTCCTTATTATAGCTCCAAATTCTTGCAAGTGCCTCTGGGTGCTATTGCAATAGAAATAATAAAGGCTCATAAAAAAATTATGGGGAATAAACAGGGATGGACGTTTTAATTGATTTTACTGCAAAGTGATCATGTACTGTGTTTCCATTGGTATACACAAGTAATTCTTCAGATAGATTGCCATCTAGAACTTGCAAGACATCACTATTAGGTGCTTCAGTTTCTACTGAAAGCAGTAACACAGGTTTCATTTCTGCATTGAGTAAAGGGATGGATACACAGTAAAGCCTCCACCTCGAAGGCAGCGCTCAGGGCTTCCAGTCAAAGACACAGAACAGAGCAAAGCTGGCAGTTATTTTATAGGAGCTTCCTGGCAGGCAACTTTACACCGTTCAGGGTATCCAGTGAGGCAAAGGACCAATTTCACCTTAACGGAAAATTAAAGGACTTGTTCAATGAATTAGTATTGGCCTCTTCTTCCAGGCAGGAAAACTTAGTTTTGTACATGCTGCTGAGAATAAGTATTCCCCATTAACCTTCCAAGTGAATAGTCCCTGAAAGAGCAGCCAGGACTGTGAATGGTCTCTTTTGGGCCATGTGTATCACAGACAAGGCAATGAGCTGTTGGCAGCATTGACTTGGGTTAACTCTTCAAGGCGGCTTTTTCCCTGCCCATAAGGAATGAGATACCCTTAAGATGACACAGCCAGCTTTGCAATCGATAATACTCATGCAACTCTACTTAAATTCCCACGAGCTGCTACAGACAGCTCTGCATCCTCATCCCACAAGTATGGCACAGAGCCGCCACCAAGACCAATAGCTGCAACAGGACTGAGGGCATACCCTGCTCTGGTCACCTGGCTGCCAGGGTACAGAGGCCACATAAAAACAGATACACGTTTGAGTTTCTGCATCTGCCATTACGCAAGATTTCAGTGTTTGTTAGTCAGTCTTCAGACCTGCACCACTTAACTTCAGCTTGTGAGTGCAAAAAGGCAGAACTCTGAGAAACTGCATCAGAATAACAGTGTGAATTTAACAGCCATATAGAGATATCCATACGAGAGTTAGAGAAATATTAAAATACTACCTCTTTTCTCTGTTTATGCTGTAGGTGGCAGACAAGTGTGATGTTATGGACTTCATTATTTTACGGTGGAAATTGTCATTGCAGTATCTTCCCTTTTGCTTGTTTTTCATTATAAATTGGTTCTCTCTCACCTATGATTCTTAAATCACTTATTCACTATGCAATGCCTTCAGAAAGAAAATGCCATTTCTGTTCAGTCATTTTTGCTATCCTTCACCTTTCTCACAAGCATTGAAGCAAAGTTATTGCATTTTCTTAGCTTGTAGCTAAGCAAGCTATTCTGACTGCATCCTCTGCGTATGTGGAGTGCCTAGAAAATGTGGCAACTTGTTGCCCTGCTTCTAGGATCACACTGCATAGTCCTGAATGATTTTTTTTTTATTTTATTACTTGAGAATTAAAATACAATGTAACTTTAACTACTCTACCTTTGTTTCGAAGCAGTTTGCCAAATGCCAAATCCTTCACCTGGGATCAAATAATCACACAGAAAAGTACAAGCTGGACAGCAGCTAGATGGAAAAATAGCTTGGCAGAAAAGACTGGGGTGGTTGGGCTGGGTCAGATGCTGAACATGAGTCAGCAAGCTGTATTATCAGCAAGGGGGCAGCCAGTGGGTCAGGGGTTGGGGTTATTCCTCTCTCTTTGAGACTGGAGTACTGTGCCCTAGTTTGGGCTCCCCAGAAAAAAAAAAAAAAAGAAAGAAAGGAAAAAAAAAAAAAAGACCCTGACACACCAGAGCAAATCCACTTTACTGCTATCACGACACCTAGGGCTGCTGGAGCACATGAGCTTTGTTTGCTGAGCCCTAAGCAGAAAGCTGACTCTGGGGACATCTTACTGCTCTCTATAGCTACCAAACGGGAGATTGTGGAGAAGGGAGAGCCTCACTGCTCTCAGGCAAGCACCATGACAGCACAAGAGGTAACAGCCTCAAACTGGAATACGGGAAAATCTCTTCAGATGCAGGAAAAACCTTTTGCTGCAAGTGTGGTCAATCAGTGGAACAGTTTGTCCAAAGAGGCTGTGAAATCTTCATCTCTGAAGCTATTCGTAACGCAACCAGACAATTCCCTGAGCCGCCTGCTTTAACAGGATTCTGTTCTCAGAGGGAAGCCGGACTACGTGACCCTCAGGAGGTCCCCGGCCAACACGTTATCCCGCGAGGCTATGACAGCCACACCAGTCTGCATTTTTGTCAGCAGATGGCAATGTCAGCTAAATTACATGTTTTATTCCAGCAGAACAATGTGCATTAACTATCTGGGAAGGCAATAAAGTGTCTGGGAAGGCAGTAAAGAGGTGGGGTAATCAGAGAGAGAATGCCTCACCCCGCTTTCAGTGTGCCTCCTCCCAGCCCGGTCCCGAATTGATCCCAAACAGGAGTCCAAACAAGCAGAGCCCGAGCAAACAGAGCCCAAACAAACAGATTGCTTTGGCAGAGCGCAGCCAGCACTCCCAGAACTGCTGGTTGCGACACGGCCGGACGCCCGGTGTCAGGGCGGCGGCAGCGGCCCCACGCTTGGAAATCACGAAGCAGTGACTCCGAAGTCAAATTAAGGCGCTTTTGCCAAAACCAGGGGATTTTTAAGCCACTTTTGCAGATTCACAAACTACGCGATTAACCCTTCCGCGCCCACACAAAGCCGCTGCTCGGCTGCCGGTACAGCCTGGGCGGGCTTGTCCATCCCGGAGGGGCACGGTTTCGCTCCGACACCGGGACGAGCTTCCCGCCGCAGCCCCCGAGAGCATCACAACACCCCCCTCCCAGTGCAGCTGTGGCGTGATGCGACACCCCGCCCGCCGCCGCCGGGGGAGGCGGTGCTGAGGGAGGCCGTGCCGGGGAAGGCGGTGCTGGGGCGGGCGGCGCTGGGCGGACGCTGCCGACGGAGGCGGTGCCGGGAGGAGGCGGTGCCGGGGGGGTGGGTGCCGGGGAANCTCAGTCGCTGCTCGAAGGGGCTGGCGGCACCGCCCGGGCGGGCGAGAGCGCCTCTTCCGGACCTGCGCTGGCGCGGCTGCCTGTCCACCTCCCCCCGCTGTCTCCTCTTCGCCGCCGCTCGGTGCTGCTGCCGAGAGCCCCCGCCGGTCCCCTGCGCTCCAACCATGGGGACCTTTCAAGGCAGCCCCGGGCGGGGCGGCCTCGGCCTGCTCCTCCTCCTCCTCCTCCTGCTGCTGCTGCTGTTGCCCGTGCGGGTAAGTCCCTCACGGGGAGGTCGCCGTGGGATGAGGGATGTGAGGCATCCTGGCACCGTGGGGAGGAGAGGGAGCGGGACGCCGCGGGTGGTGCCTGGGGCGGGGGGAGCCGGGACTTTCCCGGGCGGTGGGGCTGGGTGAGGACGGCGGTGTCCCGGGTTAGGCCGCTGGGCTCGGGGCGCAGCCAGGCTGAGGCGTGGTACCGAGGTGTCCCCTCCTCGTCCCCCCGTGCTCTCCGGGTGGCAGGCGGGGTGACAGCCGGTGGCACGGCAGGCCCGCCGGGGAGCACCGGCGAACTTCAGCTGCTGCCCGGTTCCCGTGCCCCGCGATCCCCCCCGGCGGCAGCGGCTGCCCCCGGAGTGCCGCGCTCCCGTGGCGTGCCCTGGTTATGCAATGCCCGGTGCATGTGAGTGGCCACACAGTCACATGCTCGGGAGAGGCTTGCAGATGTCCTGGGTGTCTGGTTTGTTTTGCTCGGGGTGTTGCTTATGCTGGGTGACAGCTTCGTGGGAGTGATAGTCTGTACGGAGTGAAAGCTACTATTTATTGATGTGCCGGTATTAAGACTACGTGTTTCCTCAAAATTAAGGGCTAGCATAAGTTGGATTTCTTGATACTTTAAAAAAAAATACTGTGACACCTTCACTATTCTCTTCCCAGTCATGTTTTGTTATGCTGTGGTGCAAGATGGGGACGGGATACTCCACATTCCTCTGGAGAAACAAGGAGTGTCTTGTAAGCCTTAGTGGTTGTGTTCGGTTTTTTTTTTTCCCTCTCTGCCTAAGTTGGAAACATACTTTCTAGGTCAAGTTCTATGACTAGCCCTTTTTAAACCCACAAGTTTGTCACCTTGTGTGTGTGCTGAGGTTCTACTGTTCTTATATCCTCTTCAAAAAAACTCTTAAAGAGCTTAAACATGAAACTAGGAATTCATTCTTCTGTTACCCCTGGAGAAGGTAATTGGTTGTAATGACTCATGATCTCCAGGTGGGTAAGAATGTACTTCATACCTAACCAGTGTGCCTTTATGCAGTGTTTTTTGGAGGGAGATATCATCTTGTGGCAATGAGGTGTGTCCTAGGCTTGTAAAGAAATTACAAGATGGTTTCATTTATGTATCAGAAGGATACTGAGCTAGAGGAGCTTGAAACAAGTTCTAAGATTTAGGGAAATCCTTGTGGAGGATGTGGCTTTGTGGTCCCTAAAAGTAAACACTGCAGAATGACTTTAACCATACAGGTTTCAGTTTTGTACTGTAAGAAGGCAGAATCGGGTGTTTTGTTTTGTTTGTTTTTTTTCCATTAACTGTTATTTATGACCTAACACTTCCCAAAGAGGACCTTGATACTTTTCAAGGACAAGCTGGTCTTTCAGTTAGACTGAGCCTATATAGTGTTAGATGGTTGCAGGAGAGAAGCGTTGTGAAGGTGAAACTTTCTCCCTCGAGTTTATTGGTAGTGTAATGGGTTTGTGATTTCAGTTGTGCATATAAATTCAAGTGCTTATATGTCATGTTTCTTCTTTTTTAAAGTAGCCAGTGGACTAGAGTGGCACTTCAGTTTGCAATCCTTCATCATCCGTTACATACACGTTCACGTTGGACTTGAAGTGTTCAGCTTGTATAAGGTTCATCTCTCACTCTGCACAGTGCATGGTACAAGACTTGTGCCAGCCATCCCATTACTAGTTTGTGTTATCTTATAAACATCCTAATGTACTGGATGACATTTATGTGCTTAATGGCTGCTGTTGCAATTGATCCTTGTGTAATTATACTAAAAAGCAAACTGTTCAATTATGGCTAATCAAGGTTTCCTATCAGCAACTGGGATTCCAAACTGTATGATATATTTGAGTTTCTGAAATCCTGTGGGAAAATGTTAATTACGGGTGCTGCTCTCACCAAGTGGCCTGCAGTGTGGTGTTACCTGACCTTGGACGTGAAGTTCTGAAATGCCTGTGTGGAGCAGTTTCCTTGGCAGGGATGGCAGTGTAGCTTCAGAACAAGACAGTAACAACTTTACTTAAATTACTTCCTGGAAAATCAGGAGTGACTTGTTCAGTCTTTCTGGATGGAAAGTGAGGAAGCTCTCTTAGAAGGGGAGAGATGACTGAAGGGAATGACTGGTAGAACTTACTAGTATTTTACTAGGCAGTAGACAAAACAATCCCAGTGTTGTGCAGTATTATTATTTCCTTGCAGGACATCAGAGGTATTTTGGTATAGATAGACTTAGTTGCAGACAGCTGCTAGTTAGGGGCCCTGCGCTTTCTGATCATGCAGGCAGTGTGTATTTTCCCAATAACTATTTGTCAGCTAACATCAGCTTGTTCCCACAGATATTGAACTATTGCAACTTTCTTTTGCTACTTGACCTTGATTTTACTGTGACATCTGAAATGTGCCTGGGTAATTCCATAACTGTGGCTTGCTTTGCCTGACTAGGAGTAGCTAATAGTTTTTCTGTCTGAAAGGGAACAGACCCTTACTTAGGCGCAAAGAAACAAGAGGAGCTTGGCAGATAGTGTGTCTCTGAATTGGCTGCCTCTGAGTAAGTTACCAAAAGAGATAAAGTAAGAGTAAGATTTAAACCTTAAAGTTTCCTTTAGTCTGTGGACCTCCTCCCCTCATAGGGAGAGCGGTCAGGTCATGTGCAGCTTCCAGGGCAGATCTCTGAACTTGACCTGGTGACCTGTTTCCATAAACCAGTCTTGCCATTTATTAAGGGTGGTGGTGTAGTTCCCCAGAACTCTCAACCTAGTGGACAATAGCAGATATTAAGGGAGTGGAGGGCAAGAGTATGCTCCTTCCTGGATTGATCTCTTTGCCCGCAGGATTCCAGATGCATCATCCTAGATGAAAGAAGGGGAAACAGCTGTATCTGAGGCTCATGCCTTTTCCATACATTAGTAATCTTAATTTGAAGAACCAAACAGTGTTTGCTTGTCATTTGGTATTTGCAGGACTATGTTATATGTTTCTGCATATAACATCATCATTGTTCTTTGTCTGCTTAACAGCTATGTATTCACTGTTGGTGATGGCAAATGTTGCTGGAAGCATTGAAGATTATCAGTTTGCTTCAATTTGCAGTTGAAGAAACACGTGTTGAAGTAAATGTGTTTATGATCTGTTGGAGCACTAGTTTTATTACAAATAAATGATAATACCTGGGAACCAGAAAGCTCTAACGGAACCTTTGTAGAGTGCCCATACTTGCTCATGTGCAGATTCTTTGTTAGGGCTCCTGAAGCTTTGACCTCAGGTGAAATTTCTCTTCAAACAGACCAAGTCTACCAGAAATAGGAATACAGTTTTCTGAACTCTGGGGAGGTACTGAGGGTTAGTGTTAGTGTAATGCCACGTGGTTTCTGAGATGTACTGGAGGCAGGAGAGAACAACCTTAATCTGAGGTTATGTTACTGTTGCTTTATGAAGTACTTAGGAAAGTCTCATTTTAATATATATGGTCCTTAGTTATGTGATCTTAAAGAAAAACCAAACCACACACAAAAAAACCCCCAAACCCCCACACATTAAAAACTTGAACCCATAAACTTAGCCCTCTTTTAGACTTAAAGGTATTTTGCTTTATTTAGAAGGCAGTTGGTTTCAACATCTGCTAACTTTGGGGCTAGGCTTTCACCTATTTCAGAAAGATGATTGCTCGCCTGAGTATTAAGTGTCTTGAAAGTCTGACTCTGCAAGCAGCAGCTTTGTTAACTATGACTTATTTACATCCACGCTTACTCATCCCTATCTCATCCTACCAGTATAGGAGTGTTCTTCTGAGAGAATGGAAAGAGCAAAGTGCTTGTTTTACCCTGTAATTTAATCTAGCCTTTACTAGAGCGTTTTGGGGGGCGGGGGGGAACTTCCAGCTATATCTTATCTGTAGTAATGGAGTAGTTACTTAGTTACTTCTTGTAACCCTGAATACTGTATCAACCCTCTCCATATTTTGTGACTGACTCAGTGATGAGCAGGCTATTGTCTTGTTAGTGTTCAAGAGCTATGTTGGTGACTTTAGGCTGTTGACTTCCAATGATTTGATGTTTTTTAGGCTTATTGACTTGGTTCAACCACCATAAATCACGGATCACCAAAGCTTTCTGGTTCAGGGAACAAATTTATACTTTTATTAGTGAAATCCTGCTAGGTCATGGCATAAATGTAAAACCTTAGACTGTCTCTGTAATTGCGTTCTTGGTGTTAATATTGAAATAGAGTATTCAGACTTGCAGCTCTAGGTTTAGGTGCTCTTCTAGTAGTTTAAAGTTGCTGATACGTTCAGCTTTTCTTAAACAGGCTGAAAGCTTGAGTGGCAAACATGTTGGATTTTCCAATGTAGGTGTTATTGTTGTGGAATGTCAGTAATGTGATTTGAAATTCTTTATCCAAATTCAAATGTAAACTAATGCTAGGCTGAACCTCATCTTGCTTTATTTTTCTTGCGTGTTTAGCTGAATGCTTTTTGGTGTGTGATCAAATGTCATGTGCAAGGAAGGTGCTTTATGTTCTGTCCTGCAAATGATGGCAGAAAGCCTCGCAGGTAAATTTATAGACACAAAACAAAATACAATCCATATTATATCCTCCTAGTTATAACCAAGGAATTGTTGCTTTGAAATACAGACAACGTTTTTAAAACAACAGAACTATCAGTCAGACTGTGGTAGCTGAAATTTACTGAAGTTTTTCTTTGCAAGAAGTGCCCTGATAAGGTTTTTGTAACTGTTAACTGCATTACCAGGTTTCCCACACTTTCTCTCTGGAAGAAACAAAGTCTTTCTGTAAAGAGTAGGTTGATGAATTTGTGGGGTTTAAAACATAAAAAGTGTTAGATAACAAGACTTAATGAAGCACAGAAAGCGTGTTTTAGAAAGGATGATTACAAACCATTCTAGACTAAACATCAAAGCCAGTCTGATACTGAAGAAATACCTAATTCTTTTCTCATGGGCAGTGCTAAGCA
This sequence comes from Oxyruncus cristatus, assembly GCA_013399855.1. Lineage (NCBI taxonomy): Eukaryota > Metazoa > Chordata > Aves > Passeriformes > Cotingidae > Oxyruncus > Oxyruncus cristatus. The sequence goes on from VXAY01004091.1 coordinate 775,230, forward strand.
GCTCCAAATTCTTTGCCATTTTGTAAAAATAGTAATGAATCTGTGCTTTCTCTTGAAGAGATAATTCACTTGTGACACTGGTACATAGAAACACTAAACAGTCTTTCCCCAGTAGTAGACTGTTTGCTTTTAAAACTGAGGTAAATGGATGTGAGGAAGCAGAGTTGAAGATGGTGGCTCTGCATCAAAAAAAGTTAATTTCTTTGATGCATGAACAAATTTATGATGTAGTTTTGATAAATGGTCTCGAAGTTACGGAAATTTAACATTTTTGGTTCATACTGGTGTTAAACATCCAGTGTTTATAAGTGCAATCTGAAGGTACTGTTTTCCCTGTTGTGTATTGGCAGCTGGTTGCGAGTTTAGCTGGAAGTGCTACAATAGATGAATTAAATAATGATCCAGAGTGGTAGGTAAACTGACTTTTAGACCTGGCTTCTAGTGAGTGACTTTGAAGCAAGCCGTGTTGCCCTGGTTAAGTTAAAAGGGAAGCAAGTCTTACAGGGTTGGGTAAATTGGCGGTGGGTATTGTCCCTGATAAACAACCAGTTACTGATGTACTTTTTGGAGAACTGTCAGTGTTCAGCACAAAAATGGTTGTTGTGAAAGCATTGTAATTCTGGGTAGCTCTTGGGTATTATGAATACAGCCTTTCAGGGGCCTCTCTGGTCAGTAAACAATATTATTCATGGTCAAGCACAACGCACAGCAGTCTGTCCTTGCAGCGTAAGCATATGGTGTCTCTACAAATGCTAGGTCAAGGTTGCTCAGGAGATAAAAATAGGTCAGTTTGAGAGATAACTGTACTGGCCAAACTTCTGATCAGAGCTGCCAAAAGTGTAGTAAGTGTTTGTGCAGTCTGCTTGCAGCCCATGTGCATAGGAAAACCTTGGAGCTGTCTTAAAGCTTCTGCTGTAAATAACTTGTTATTGCATGAAGCGTTTTGATTTTCAGAATAAATATTTTGGCTTAGTATCTCAGATGTCTGTGTCAGTACCACTGACAAAAAATACAAGGCTTTCAAGATGCCACTGTCCTTTTTCAATTTCCTTTATTTTATGCACATAATAACAGATTTCTGAATTTTTCAATAGTCTCTTAAAGCAAAATATGAGTTGAAGTTTTTCCTTTTTTCTTAGCACTGAAAGCCTATTTAGATGTTGCATCTTAGGCTTGAAAGTTGTGATGGAGATCATCCTTTGAGGTTGTGACAATACATGTATGGCAAGTGTAGAGCTATGAAACTCTGTTTCAGGATCCTCTTTATGTTACTACTTCCTCATTCTGTCACTCATGAGTTTGCAAGAAGGATCAGAAGGTGGCAGGAGGAACTGAAATTGCACATAAGCAATATATTTCTCTCCATGTTGCTGACTTGTGTGCCCTCATATGATAGTGTACCCAGTAATCATTTTGTTGTTTTGTGTAGGAAAAAAACATTTTCTAAATCATCTTATGCTTGAAGATGCTTTTCAGGTATTGATTTAGATTTTTCTTAAGGAACTCTTACACTTGTTCTTAACTATAGACAATGCACTTCCTGTTTCTATATTGGCAGGGAAGGGTGGGGAGCCGAGCTGAAAATCAGTGGTGATGTGCACCATGTCAAAAACCACATGCTTTTGTTAATGGGCATTTTATGTAGTATGTACTGATGGGAAGTTACCTAATCTGGATTGTAAGTGGCTTTTGGAATAGTAGCACATTAAACTCTGTAATAGCTGAGGAATTTGGCAACTATTCCTTGCAGTTAATCAGTTATCTCATGTTAATTAGGTGCATCCACAAATGTGTGTCTGGTATGGAGAATGTGGAGTTGCTTCCGGAGACAAGAGATACAACTGTGCTTATGATGGACCACCAATAGCACTACCAGAAGATGGCTATGACTTAATGCAGGTGAGCTTCATTTGGAGGTCTGCTGCTTGATAAAAAATTAGTTCTCCTACACTTGTCAATTCTGTATTGGGTTCTTTTGGACCTGCACTGTGATCTTTAGCTTTCTCATCCTAACTTCATGACAAAGTGAACAGATCATCTCTGATTTCTCAGGTATAGCTCATAGCTCCAACTGGGTGAAGTTAATATACCTCAGTTCCTTTTCTGAAGTATCAGAAGTCTCCAAAGCATGTGATTAGAAGCTTTTTACAAACATAACCTTAAATATAGGATTGGTCCACTTGCCTGCATATTTTCCTCACTGGTTTGAGTACTCTTCAGTCAGATTGTTTTTAAGACTCTCACAAACTATGATACGTTCTGTAGTTGTGCGCTTTTGATCTCCAAAGTACAAGACTAAACTGTTTTCCATCAGATGATCATTCCTGATCTCTCCTTAAGTAGGAAGGCATTAACTGACACTTGTTCAAATGGAGCAAATTTGGACAAAATTAGCTGTGCCTAGCGTGAGATGGTATTTCCTTATCTGGGCTTTAGCTGCCGAAGTGAACAAACTCACAGTCAAAAGAGTTTGTATATTTGGAGCACAGTATAGGATGATATGGCCAGACTCGCCCTCTGGCATTTGATAGTTCAAAGCTTTAAGGTGTGAAGTAACTATAGCATTAAAGATGAGGTTTGCTGGTGGCAGGAGTGACTTCATTAAATATGTCGTTGAGCTAACTGCTATTTCATACTGTTTCTGAAGCCTTAATGTACAGTTCTTGTATGTTGCTGACAATTATGCTTGTATTAAATGCATTTGTATCTTCTGTAAACTGAACATGAAATAGCTCTTCCAGGTAATCAGTGATTTTTGTGGTTAGTAGCTTGTCTTCTGAAACTTCAGAATCTGATACTGTCCGGAAGGAGTACTAGAGGATAAGCTGCAGGAATACTTTCAACTTGGATAAACATGTGTTGTCCTCTCAAATGCCATTATCATTCTATATATAGACCCTGGTGACTAAAGATCATCTGAAGGAGCTTTTTAAAAGGAAGTCCTACCTTGAATAAAAGTAGTGAAAAAAGTAATTCTGTCCTCCAGTCTTTAAACAGCAATCTTGCTTGCCAGACTGCTTGTTTTTTTTCTGTGCATCTCTCACAGCAACAGCTACTGTCTTCTGAAATATGTTGGAGCAGAACCCATAACTATAATAAGTTCTGAAGTCTTAAACATGCTTTTTCTTCCTTCACCCCTGATCTCATTATTGTGTTGTTGTTTTTTTTTTTTTTTAAGGAACTCTGTCCAGGTTTTTTCTTTGGCAATGTTAGCACTTGCTGTGATGTTCGTCAGCTTCAGACTTTGAAAAATAACTTGCAGCTGCCTCTGCAGTTTCTCTCCAGGTATGCTAATGAAGTAACTGGTTTTGTAACAGAATAACAAAGCACATGAAAACTCTTCAAGTAGATTGTAGGAAAGATGGTGATTTCTGTTAAAGGCTTATTGGAGCATGCTCTTTAAGCAACTTCCTCATCCATATCAGAAGGTTGCAATGTCATGAAACAACTGCTTACAGTCTGGATTGAGTTAGCGGAGTTAGAATAAGCATTCCCTTAGTTTGTCTCAAGCTACTGTGTCTAACAAAGCCTTCTGAAGAGGGTGACATAAAGTACTGTTTGGTCCTGTTCCAACAGGAGTCCTGCTGAGAAGCGGTTAAGTTTTTCATAAAATTCTATTTATTTCTATTTGAGGCAGACAATTCTGCTAGTGAATGATGGTGCTTAAAATTACTCATCTGTGGCATCAACAACTAACGTTGTATTGCTGATTAAAAACTTGCAGTTTTGAGTGTTTTGTTCTGTCACTCTGAGCAGAATGTTTACACTTGCAAGGTATACCTGACTTGACCTATATAGGTAACATCTTTACCTCTTAGTCTGATTGCTGTTCATTGACTTTCCTACTTAGGTGTCCTTCGTGTTTTTACAACTTGATAAACCTCTTCTGTGAACTGACTTGTAGTCCAAATCAGTCTGACTTTCTGAATGTTACAAGCACCATACCTTATTATGATCCAGTTTTAAAAGAGAACAAAAGTAGCATTACAGAGCTGCAATACTTTATTGGAGAACGCTTTGCAAATGGTGAGTAGACAGTATGTTAATTTACCTTGGCCTTTGTCAAGGTAACAAGACCAGTGCTTTTTCGAGAAGAATTGGGAGCGGGAAACATCTGGCTGTCTTTTTTGAAGTCTGAGTCATCACATAGGTAACAGTAGTTCCCTTGAAAACTTCTGAAACACTAACTTCTGCCTGGGTAGGGGACATTAAAACCACTGTTATTAAGTGTCAGTATAAAGACTTAACCAAGCCAGAACATCTCTACAAATGGTTAATAGCTGTTAACTGTAATGACTTTAACTTCAGGAAAAAAAAGTTGTTGCCAAGTACTCAACGTCCAAAGCTTACCTGATACTGAAACAGTCTGGCAAGTATAAGTGTGCACAGTGCACTACAATGGGCTCTCTAGGAGGCACTCACTCCTCTTGAAATGGACTGTTCTATTCCTATATTTTTAGAGAACAATAAATTTGGGTTGTATTTTGATTTTTGTAGCAAGCTTAAGTCATTAATTCAGTCTTTGTATGCTTTTTGCAGTAACCTTTAAGCAAGTTACAAGACACTCGAAAGTCATATGGCCTACAGGTTGAAAGTACCTTAAATGTTTGTCATAATGTTCCCTGAAAATAACTTAATATTAAGAAGTGTTACCTCTCGAGCAGAAAAGTGTTTTCTGGCATAATTCAGACTTGGGTGGCTTATTCAGAGTGTTAGTTTACTATCCTAAGATAGTGAACTATCCTTTCCTCTTGAAAGCTTTAAGTATGTTCTTGGAACTTGGTGAGTCTGTATTATGAGATACTTGGAATGCTCAATCAAATTATAACATTGGTTTAATGATTCCTCTGTTTTCATTCTCTTTTCCTAGCTATGTATAATGCCTGCAAAGATGTGGAGGCTCCATCAAGTAATGTTAAAGCACTGGGGTTGCTGTGTGGGAAGGATGTCAAGGACTGCAATGCAACCAACTGGATTGAATACATGTTTAGTAAAGACAATGGACAAACTCCTTTCAGCATTATTCCTGTCTTTTCAGGTAAGAAACTAAGTAGTCCTTGCATTTGAAACTTCTGTCAAAGGCACTGTGCTATGGATAGCATATTGATTTATTAAACAGCTGCCCAGCAATGAATGCCTGCAGTCAGGGGCTTCCAAAGCAATGTAAGATCAACTTACCTCTTTTGAAGAGTGCTTGGAAGTCATACTTTGTGCTTTCTTTGTATACAGCTTGTAACTGTATAGAGCTCTAAAACTTACTAGTGATGGACTGAGTTTAGGCAAATGGCTAGCTTGTATTACTTGGGAAACTGGCAGTATCCTGATGCTTTGGGATTTGTTTGTATGGAGATTGTTGCACATTGTGCAATCTGAACAGATAAGGAGGATGACAGATCATTGCTGGGATTATAGATGTATGTGCTTATTACTTTTATACCCTGAAGCGTTATAAATATGACCAGTCATTTAATTAATAGTAACATATAAATAGCTGGTATGGAAAAAGTGGCTTCTTCATCTGTAAGACCAAGAAATGCTACTTCATACAGAGGCTTGGGGCTTTCATACAAAGGGTTAATTCACTTAACTGCAAAGGTCTCAATTTTTCCTGGTAGTAAACTGGCTCTGCAACTTGTGATTTGTCTTAGATGTTTCTGTTCATGGAATGAATCCTATGAATAATGCTACCAAAGGCTGTAATGAGTCCATGGATGATTCAACAGGACCATGCAGCTGTCAGGACTGTTCAATTGTTTGTGGTCCAAAACCTCAACCCCCTCCATTGCCTCCTCCTTGGCTATTGTTTGGTTTGGATGCCGTGTATGTCATCATGTGGATCTCCTACATGGGCTTTCTACTCATATTTTTTGCACTAGTTTTTGGAGTGTGGTGCTACAGGTAAATCACTCAAAATACTCAGCTCTGCAAATCACTTGTTTTTCCCTGAAAACTTTCTTTGCCCAGGTCAGGTGCTTGTGTCTCTGCTACTCCTGCCACAGAAGATAACTTTTTGCTGGCTGATGCTTGCACTTACAGGGAGTGTTCTGACTGCTAAAATCATCTGGTGAAAAGTGAATGCAGAAGTTGGTTTAGTTGATTCACAACTCCCATAGCATCCCTAGCTACAGTATCAAATACCCTGTTCTCCAACTTCCATATGCAAGTATGCAAAAAGTCTGGGGAATGCATATTCGTAACAAAGCAGTCACTGCTGTATTGCAAATGAAGTCATGAATGCTTTTCCCTAGTCTCCTGTTCTGAAAAAAATTAAGTGGAAGCTGGGCTTCCAGTAACTATAGCATATTGCCCTTGATCACATGGCTGGAACAGCTGTCCTGTGAAGACAGGCTGAGAGAGTTGGGGCTGTTCTGCCTGGAGAACAGGCTCTGGGGAGACCTCAGAGCAGCCTTGCAGTACCTAAAAGGGGCCTACAAGAAAATTGGAGAGGGACTTGATGCAAGGGCATGGAGTGATAAGACAAGGGGCAACGGCCTTAAGCTGAAGGAAGGTAGGTGCAGATTAGATATTAAAAAGAAATTCTGTACTGTGAAGGTGGCAAGGCAGTGGAAGAGGTTGTCCAGAGGGGCTGTGGACTCCCTGTCCCTGAAAGTGTTCAAGGCCAGACTGGATGGCACTGAGTAATCTGTTCTAGTAAAAGGTGTCCCTGACCATGGCAGGGGAGTTGGAACTGATGATCTTTTAGGTTTGCTTCCACCCTGAACCACTCCATGATTCTATGATTGTGCAATTATGATCACAAAACTGAAATTGCTCTATAATAAGAATTAAGTCTTTGTGGAAAAGGATAGTGGGTACAACTGGCCAACATGAAATGGTAGGTGTGTTTGAGATGTCTGCTTCATAGCCCAAAACATCCTGCCATAATTGGAGTTTGGTTAGATTAGCAGGAGGAGGCTGTTGAACTTAGCTCCTGCTCTGAGAATCAGGAATGGCTATAAGCAATTTAATTCTATTATAAGTGTTCTGTGCTTTAACTTGCTTGTCTTCAGGGCAGGAAGAAAGTACCTTATTTTCCTTTTTTCCCCTCACTTCCTCACTTCTTCAGGCTTAAGTATGTGTCACTTAAGCATTTTGACTAATAAAGCAGAATATTTCTAATGTAAAAATCTCTTACAAATGTTATGTCTCTGTTATGGTCAATTTAAAGAGACTCTCTGTGCTGTTAATGCTACTGATCTTTTAAATATGCATGAAGAACCTGTGCTTGATCTAAGCTGGAAACATTTATTAAGACAGCGGAAATGACTGTATTTTGTTCCAAAGCATCATCAAGCTGGAGATTACTGTTCTTCAGTGATAGGTGTAGGGGGAATGGGGTGCCTATAGGTTCTGGAGGAATCAAATTTCAAATTTACTAGTAGCATTGAACTTCATTCTTTCTCTACAAACAGTACAGATGCCGTTTTGGACAAGTTAACGTAGCTTTTTATCTTGCAGGAGGCGGCACTTTGTCTCGGAGTACACACCAATTGACAGCAATGTAGCCTTTTCTGTGAATTCCCACCGTGACAATGGTATGTCTTGGATAAGTTTATTAGAAACTCAGCTTGAGTGCATCCCCTTCCTGTGGATGGGCTCTTGAATTTTAGCTTTGTTAGGCCATATAATCCATTCTTAGAGGGCTTTATTTCAATCTTTTGGCCAGTAACTCTCTTCTTTTAGAGCAGTACTTAACTCTGGTTTGCTGGGTACACTGTTCATGGATCTAGCTATGCTACAAGGAAGTTCTGGAGGGCTTTGTAGCAGGAGATGGGAAGGGCAACGCAATGCTAAAATCAATTTAGTCATGTTTTGACTCTTTCACGCTATGAAAGAATTGTTGTTTCATTTGCATAGCAGCTGAGGTAGCTCATTTTATTGATTATATATTTTAGCTACTTCCTGCCTTTTATTTGCTGCTTCTGTCAAAGCAAATCTTACATTAGAAGGGGCAGTGTTAGGTACAAGCTGGTTTCTGCACCCTTGGCCTCGGTCAGGGATTGGTCCCAGCATCTGACTGTCAGTGTAGACATAGCTTCTGGTGCCTTCTACAGACAGCTAGAATAAAATCTCATCTTTCCTAGTGGACTTCAACAAAATATTGCTTAACTGACTTCTCAAACACTTACTGTTTACTTCTTGTTCTTGCAGGGAAAATTACCTGCAGTGAAAGGCTTGGTGAAAGGTTTGAGAATGGCCTGAGGATGACATTCACATCATGGGGGGCTTTCTGTGTCAGAAATCCACGTCCTGTTATCCTCTTCTCTGTGGTCTTCATTGCAATGTGCTGCTCAGGCTTTGTATATATTAAAGCAACTACAAACCCTGTAGATCTCTGGTCAGCCCCAAGCAGCCAAGCCCGCAAGGAGAAGGAGTACTTTGACACACACTTTGGGCCTTTCTTTCGTACTGAACAACTCATTATTCAAGCCCCAAACAGCCACCCGGACACCTATTCACCTTACCCATCTGGAGAAGATGTACCTTTTGGACCTCCACTTACCAAAGACATTCTCCATCAGGTAACTGAGACTCTCCAAGAGCAAAGACCTAAGGATACCTAACAGGTGTAACCCCATGGAGCTGGCTTCTCCAGTGTTGTGTGTTCATTGAGACATTCATTAGATATTCATATTAAAAATCCTAGCCTTGCTATTAAAACTTCTGCTGAAAACCTTTCTGTTAGAGAGACTTGAAAGCTAAGTCCTACTAAGTCTTCTTAGTATGAACACAGGAATAATATTTTGTAGTGTGCTTCTGTTGATACATGCCACCGTCTCTGGGAACTTGCAGGAATATAGCATGCACTTAAATCCTGCCTTGGAAGAGAAATGCTTTCTTGTGCTGCTCTTAAACTGTGGTTTGGTTTTTTGAAGGTACTGGATTTGCAAGATGCTATTGTCAACATAACTGCTTCTTTTGATAACGAGACTGTAATGCTGAAGGACATTTGCCTGGCTCCTCTTGCTCCCTACAACAACAACTGCACTATACTGAGCGTACTCAACTACTTTCAGAACAGCCATTCTGTCCTAGATCACACTGTTGGGGATGAGTTCTTTGTCTATGCTGATTACCACACTCACTTCCTATACTGTGTTCGGTAAGCAGTACAACTACATGTTTTTACAAACTGTAGACCAGCTAGGCCTTTGTCTTGCTGGCAGACAAAACTAGCTAGTTCTCACTGCCCCCTTGAACATTTTCCTGTCTCTTCTTAAACTTTCAATACTATGTGGAACTGCAGGTTAGTGTAAGATTGCTTGTGTTTGTGTCTTAATACTTCAGCAGGAGTTGGATTTTCATCAACTTGCCAGTTAAACTTGGTTTGGTGCAGATGCTGACTCTGGTTTACCTTAAACATGTTTTCGACACTTGTGAGGAGTTCTGTAACATGATTGTTTCTAAGTTTTTGCTTCAGTTTATAGTTCAGTTGGGTAGAGGCTACTCCTTGTCTTAGAGGCTATAAAGCACATGCCTTTAAATTGTATTTAAATCGAAAGCAAATGTAGCACAAAGACAATGCATCATTAGCAGTCTTACCTCCTCTTTGTCTTGATTATCAGTTATAGCACACCAGCTTTTAACTTTTTTTGTGCTGTGCCTCAGTTGTCAACAGTTATTGCTGGTGATCTCTTTAGGGCTCCAGCATCACTGAATGACACAAGCATGCTTCACGATTCCTGCTTAGGAACATTTGGTGGACCTGTATTTCCATGGCTGGTGTTGGGAGGATATGATGGTAGGTGACAAAACAGTATTGCAGTTTAAGTCTTGAGAGTACATACTCGTGTGCTGTCTTTGGTGCTAAAGGTGCATTCTCATATAACACAGATGTTTAAATGTACTCCAGAGAAACTGGAGTTTTGTTCAACTTTCGGTAAGGGTGTTTTAAGTAAGTTTTCAGTAGACCAGTGCTGGGATTGGAGGCAGACTGCTCAGAAAGTGCAAAATGGAAGCAATCCATAACTAGGACATACTGGTCAACAGGATAAATGTTTGGTCTGCTTTGGGCCTGCAAAAAGATCTCTAATTTCTGAAGACTAGGTAAAAACATGAAGTAACTCAAGTTGATGTGCTGGCATGCATGTGTATTTTTGCTTTGAGTTAGAACTGCTTGATCTGATGAAACAGTTAAGAATAGATTAAGTTGTTCACAAAGGAAATTATTCCATTATTACTCTGAAGCCAGAATTTTGTTCAAGCAATTAATCTAATTAAACATAACGTGGTAGTACACCTGTGTTTGATGTATCTAAACCAGTGCTTCAAGGCAAACCCTTCTTGATTAAACTCTAGGGGTTTTGTACTTGCTTTGAGTAAAATCTAAGCATGCAAGAGGAAGTGTTTAGGAAGCCACATCTTATTTCTCATTAGGTGGAAAGTCATAAGCATGGTTATATAGTAGTCCCTTTTCTAATCATGCAATAAATTAATGTTGGGGTGTCATGAGCATGGTAAATTATGAATAATTACTTTTGAATACAATCTGCAGTGCTTATCAGCTTGTGTTCTTATTTCAGTATTGTTTGAAAACTCAGTGGTGTTACATGGATTTGTAGGGATGGGATTACTTTGGACAATGCTAATTTTAGATTTACTTGTATCTACTATACTAGAATATATGCTCTACTTCTTAATGCAAAATGACTTTTTTTCCCCCCTCCGTAGATGATAACTATAATAATGCTACAGCTCTTGTGATTACTTTTCCTGTCAACAACTACTACAATGACTCAAGAAAGCTAATGAAAGCCTTGGCATGGGAAAAAGAGTAAGTCTTCCTATATTCTGAAACGTGTATGTTACTTAAAGCAGCTTTAAATGTACATACATGGAAAATACCTTTACTGTACTGACAGTTTTTTAGTATAACTACAGGGATATTTTGAGAGGAACAAAACTGGTTGAAAACAGACTGTGCTGGTCATAAGCCCTTCACTTTATCTGCTACACTTCATTTGCTTTGAGGATGTAGGTTCTAGTCCTGTTAGTGACCATCTAGCCCAGTAGTATTTGCTGCTAAGTAACTTTAGATATATTTGATATATTTTATTGTGGCTGAAATTATACAGGTAGACTTATTAATCTACTGAACCATTAAGCATGAGTGGAAAGGTTCAGCATGATCTGTGGTTTTTAACATTTAATTTTTAAAAGTGTCATCCAGATGAGCATCTAAAACTTTCATCCCCTTCACCATCCTGAAGAGCTGATGTTGGCTTACATAAGTCGGCTGCTCTGGCTAGCAGTTCAGATTAAAAACTACTGTATTAGAAAGTTTGAGACAAAAGTAAAAGCATGATAAGAATCTGCTCGTGTGACAAGCACCTCTCAAGCTGGGGAACTGAAACAAGGGCTAATAAATTGTTCCTGTCCTGTAAACAAGCTGCAGTCACCTTTCAAGTCTGTACTCCTAAGTTTAGGCTTTGAGGAAACTTTCACTTAGTTTAAAATGGCTTACACAAGATACCCTATTTGTCCTCAGACTCTGGAGGGAAAGTATTTCAGCATAGTGTATTTCTAGTGCTTGAAGTAGAGTTCCAGGTATGTGCAGCCAGCACCTCTTTTAAAAATGAGGAAGTTCCCTCAAAATACTGTCTGGCCATAGTGCACTATTGTAACACACAGATGATGTAAATTTGCTATCAGCTGGCTTCCAAGTATTTCTAACAGAAGATGTTTTCTCCTTTAAAGTGTGACTGACCTTTTGGTTTTGTTTTTTAGATTTATTAACTTTCTGAAGAACTACAATAATTCAAACTTAACTATATCATTTTCTGCTGAACGGAGCATTGAAGACGAAATCAACCGGGAAAGCAACAGTGATATTAGTGTTGTGTTGATAAGTTATCTTGTTATGTTTGTGTACATCTCCATAGCTTTGGGACATATCCAGAGCTGTAGAAGACTGCTGGTATGTGTATAGTTTTCATTGCTATAAAGACTAAAGCTATAGCTTGCTGATAGCTTTAGTTGACTTAAATATTTTTGCAGAATGCTCATGTTCAATTTTGTATTCGAGCATCGAGTCTTCCTTGGGCGGGAGTTACAGGGAACATTGTTCTTGTCAGACATGATAGTTCATGTGTTCTTCATAGTCTCAACTATATATTATCACTTGAGATGACCAAGATGTACTGAGTTAACTTCAGCTTTAAGACTTGTAACTTCAAGTTTGATTATTTTTATTTTTTTTTAATAAGAGTTTGCTACTAACTACACTAAGTGTAAGAATATGGCTTTTACCTTTGCTATGATCTGTCTTGTGTGATGATGCTTGTTTGGTTGACAGTCAGTACACCTTTTTCAGGTGGATTCGAAGATCTCTCTGGGCATTGCAGGCATCCTGATTGTACTGAGCTCAGTAGCATGTTCTATAGGCATTTTCAGCTACTTTGGAGTCCCACTGACACTGATTGTGATAGAAGTAATTCCTTTCTTGGTGCTGGCTATTGGAGTGGACAACATCTTCATTATAGTTCAGACACTTCAGGTATTTATTCTTTTATACAGCTTCTTCTAAAAGTGCCTGTCATTTTTGAAGGCTATAAACTTGAACCAGAAAGTCTCCTGCATTTCAGTGCTCAGCTAAATCTGAGCAGCTCTGGACTCTCACAGGATATCTAGTGCTCTTGAAGAGAGTCAAGATTCTATGTACATTCTACCTTCACAACCACCCCCCTCCCCAGGTTAAAAGTCTCTGCCTTTTCTTACTGCTAGCTGATACAAAAAGATTTGTGCAACTTGACTGTTATTTTGATCACTTGTAAGTTTAGCATATTGTGAGCAGTAATCATGAACTAAACTACATGCTTAAGACTAGGGACTTCTGACACCAAGTCTTTGTGGGTAATCAGCTTCTTAATTGGACAGGTTCAATAACCCACTGAAACTGGCACTGCCTCTGGCAAGTGTGTAGTTTTGGCTGAAGTACCCAACTTAGTACTATATTTTAAATTTGAAACAAGATAAGAGTTAATGTTCATGGTGCTCTTGTCTTGGAGAATCTCAACTGCTTAACTCCTGTTAATGTGGTGAAAGCAATAAAAGACGGTTTGTGATACTGAAAAGTTTTGAGTTTCTTTAAAGCCATATGAAATAGCTTCCTAAATTGCCTGATTCCTAATTATAATAAATTATTACCTTAAAACAGAGGGATGAGCGCCTTCAGGGTGAAACTCTGGATAAACAGATTGGCAGAGTCTTGGGAGATGTGGCACCCAGTATGTTTCTCTCATCGTTTTCGGAGACTGTGGCATTCTTTCTTGGTAAGTTTTCTTTAATGTTTGAAGATCGGGGCCTTATACCTGTTTGTTGCAAGAATAAATGCAAAACTAAAGTATAAAAGCAAAGTAAGAATTTGTATAGGAAGTCTAGCTTAGTTGTTCATTGCTTTAAGCAAGTTAAACTTCCGCTGGGGACAGGCATGGTGGTACTTTGAGTCGGGCACAGTTAAAATGGTCTGTTTCTGACTCTGTCATGCTTTTCCGTATGAAAGGCTAGAGCATTTTACTGATTTGCTGTGACTGCCAAGTCTAAATTTGACTTTAGTAATAGATCAAGTGTCAAGATGTATGAACTTCTATCATATTTAGTCATCTTGCCACTGCTTGGAAAAATGCCCCTATACCAGAGTATGTTTGAGGTTCACTTTACAGTACATGTTAGAGGTAGATCTTATGTTGTTACTCTACAAGTATAATTTGGCCTTCTTTCATTATGGACTTGTTTACCTGGAGTGCAGTTTGTCACTGGTCCAACTTGCATTGGAGTGGCTTAATAGTGGAGCAAGGTATTGCATGACAGCACTTCTTAACTTCCCTCTTACACAGTCTGCGTGTGTGTTTGGAATTAAGAAATGTCTTAAAACTGGTCACTCCTTTGCACAGCCCTAATGCTGTTAATCAGGTCAAAGACAGCAGCTGTAGCCAAAACTGTTTTCTTTGCTCTGCAAAGAAAGGCTTTGTCCTGCTATGAGCTTAGCACTTAAACTGGATACTTGTCTAGAAAATGCTCATGCATTTCTAGGAGAAGGAAGCTTCCTTAACAAGCTGGGTTGCTTCCTGCAGGGACACTGTCTACGATGCCAGCGGTTCGTACATTCTCCCTTTTTGCTGGAATGGCTGTGCTCATAGACTTTATTCTTCAAGTTACTTGCTTCGTAAGTCTCCTGGGCTTGGATATTAAGCGTCAAGAGGTGAGTATAAATGCATCTGTAAATACAGTGTAATGGGGATGATGGCATCCACAGAAATGCACTAAATCTGGCATTTAATCCATTTTTCAGGGAAATAGACTGGATATTCTGTGTTGCATCAAAAGCAGTGAAGAAACGGGTGGAGTCCAGCGTTCTGAGAGCATGTTATTTCTGTTCTTCAAAAATCTGTTTTCTCCATATCTGCTTAAGGATTGGATGAGACCAATAGTAGTATGTATATGCTGTTTCAAATAAGCGGTCATCTAAACTTGAGCAAAAGTGTAGTGAACCTGAAGGCCTAAACAGGGAAGAAAAATCTTCAGTGCAATGAAACAAATGAAGAGTCTCTAGTACATTTGCTTTCAGCATTAGTACAGAAATAAGCTTTCGTAACTGCAAGAGTATTGAGAGTACACAAAGGCTTGATCGTGGATTGTCCAAAGCCCAGGCTTAGGAGTTGCATTATTAACAGTTGAATTACTTTAGGCCTATGTGAAAAAAGAAGCGCATGTTGGCTCTTACACTGCATTAATCTAGAATGTTGTTGCTGAATCCGTGATTCAGAGTTACTGTACTTAGTTACAGAAGGTGTTTGTATCTTTCACTGCTTATTTCTAAGGATAAGTTTCCTTATGGTTCCAAAGGGAGCTCTGAGTAGCTAGGTTTTACTGCCTGTAAACTGTAGTACTAAGTACGTAGTTCTGTAGTACTAAGCCTGGCTAGCATGCTTAGAGTTTCTTTGCATGGTTCCTGTTAGTTGAGTAAGTGACTCCTATTGCTTGTTGATTCTGTACATTCTCACTACCATGGATTTGCTTTTTTGCAGATAGCAGTGTTTGTGGGTATCCTGTCATTCAGTACAGCAGTCATGCACAATGTAGAGATTGGACTGGATCAGTCTCTCTCAATGCCAGATGTAAGTCTTATGATCGTGTCACTGTTCAGCAGTTTGTGGCTGAATTGAAAATATCGATACCTTGTTGTGCTACCTCAACATCATGTAATAACTCAAACCCTTCCCTTTAAGGACTCCTATGTAATAGATTACTTCAGCCACATCAGCAGGTACCTCCATGTGGGTCCCCCTGTCTACTTCGTCCTAGAAGAAGGACACAACTACACCTCTTTGGAAGGGCAGAACATGGTGTGTGGTGGAATGGGATGTAATAACAATTCACTTGTCCAGCAAGTCTTCAACGCTGCGGAAATTGGTAGCTAGTAAGTCTTTCATGCCTGTCTCTGTGTAGTTGCATTGAAAAGATGGAGCTGACCAGTGTGTCCTTCTGATTTAGTTCAGACTCAGCTGTTGTTGTACAACTGACACTCTATTGTATTTGCATTATGCTGTGGTTTTGGGAGGGAAGGGAATGGAAGAAGCTGTGGCAATCTTCTAGAGCTAGCTGAGCATTACAGCTCTAGGATGGGTTACTGAGGCATGGGAATATATGTACGTAGCTTGGATGAGAATGAATTGACATGGCATAAGTTGGCACTGGAGAGATCAAGGTACCTGTTCTGCAATGAAATATAAAATTACTGATGATGGATATGTTGCATTATTTTTATTAGCACGAGGATAGGCTATGCCCCATCATCCTGGATTGATGACTACTTTGACTGGGTGAAGCCACAGTCATCCTGTTGCAGAGTCTACAATACCACTGGACAGTTTTGCAATGCTTCAGGTATTAGCATCTATCTTGTTCCTAGGGGATTAGCTTGGTTTATAAGTTTGACAGCCAAAACATTTTATTGTGATATGAGTCAGGTGAATAGCTTTTCTTACTTAAAGCAGGCATCTCTTGAGTTGCTCTCTAATTTATTGGAACTGCTGTTTGAGTGAGCTTTAATATTCTACTGGAATGCTGCAGTAGGCTGAAGACAGCCTACTTAGACAACCAAGGTAACTTGCTATAAAAATTTTGATCCTTCTGCTGGTTTCATTAGAGCACACAAACTTAGCGCTCTGGTTTTGTTCAGGTCCTTCAGTTTGGTGTAATTCTCATCTGGTGTAATGTAGATAGTGCATAAGTAACAGAGTTCTCTGTTAGCCCTTGCTTTAGTAGTAACAAATAAAAATAAAGGACTATAGGTTTTATACAGAATTTCAGGGCTGATCAGTTAGTTCATCATTAAAACGCTTTTTATGGAATTGTATCCTGTAATATTGCAAGTCAGAGGTTACTAGTGTTAGGACAAAGAATGCTTGATCCTGTAGCTGACATTCTTCCTATATTTCTTCAGTCACTGATCCATCATGCACTCGTTGTCGACCACTGACTCAAGAAGGCAAACAGAGACCACAAGGCAAAGACTTCATGACCTTTTTGCCAATGTTCCTATCGGACAACCCTAATCCTAAATGTGGCAAAGGGTAAGAGTCTTATTTTATAGATCTTACTTAGACTAGTGTGTCTAAGATACCCAATCTTGCAGACATAAAATCTAGAGCAGGTATCTAGTGTCCCCCCCAAAAGGCATACAAACATTGACATCTCACCTGTTCTGTAGTACTTTCTGAAACAAAACTGGAAAAACAAATGTATCATCAGCTAAATGGAACAGCAGCTTTCCCCTGTACAATGAGAAGCAATTTCTATCATTAGTCTGTTCTGGAATATCCTGTGCAATCTTGAAATGTATGGTGCTCTGAAGCTTTTATAGTTTTGGAAAGTGCCAGAAACAACTAACAGCTGTTCTGCATAGCCCCCTGAATGGCACCTACAAATGGGCTGGAGGACTACTTACAAGGGCATGTGCAGGGATAAAACAAGGGGAAACAGCTTTAAAATGAGAGATTAGATGTAAGAAAGAAATTCTGTGAGGGTGGTGAGGCACTAGAACAGGTTGCCTGGAGAAGTTGTGGATGCACTGTCTCTGGAAGTGTTCAAGGCCAGGTGGGATGGGTTGTGAGCAACCTTAGTCTAGTGGAAGGTGTCCCTGCCCACGGTGGGGGTGGAACCAAATGATATTTATGGTCCCTTTTAACCCAACCCATTTTATGATTCTATAAGATTATAAGTTATAAAAGCTAATAAACTTGAATGATGCTGACACTGACATCTAATATGTCACTGTTTATATAGAGGACATGCTGCGTATAACTCTGCTGTCAACTTTATAAACAACAAAACTGATGTTGGAGCTACTTATTTTATGACTTATCATACTGTACTGAAAACATCATCTGACTTTATTGATGCCATGAGGAAAGCTCGGATTATAGCAGATAACATTACTGAGTCTATGGGCATCAAAGAGAAGAACTACCGGGTGTTTCCTTACAGGTATGGTTAGATCTCTCTTGCCTCGGTGACAAATACTCAAGGAACTGAGAAAAGGTGCTAGCTGATAACATACTAGAGACTTGAGTGTTGAATTTAGCCTAACAGAAGGTAATGCAGAGATTCTGGAATTTCTAGTAAAACCAGAAAGATACATTCTATATCCATATCACTGACTTCTCTTTACTGTGGTTGATAATAACTAACTTAAATCAAGAAACCTGTTGTTCACTACAAAGGTAGCTGTGGCTCCATTTTGGGCATTTCCTAGCTTTTTTAGTAGGATTTAATAGTTCAAACATAAGCAGGTATATTGACCTGGGTACTGGCAAGTTGTAATATGAAAGTATTGACTTCAAACAAGTTATTTAAATGCAAAGCAAATGTGGCAGGGAGGTCGACTATAAGAGCACCATAATGAAATTGAGTTGGAATCGGTATCTATACAGCTGAAATACTGATTCCTTTGCATCAAAGAATCCTATCCATACATAATCTGTCTGCAATAGCTGCTGCTACTGCATACCACAGTGGTTCTCAGGACCTACTTTCTGGTATCTACCACCTGCTTATATTGAAGTGTGGGAATTACCCTGACTTCCAGACACAACCTTTATTCGAAGTGTTTGTGAGGAGTTGTCATATAACAGTCAGTGTTCTGTTGGAGTCATTCCACTGATAGAAGGAAGCCAGTTCCTGTTGGTGAGTTCTGTAAGGCCAGGGAATTACCTTATCCTTGGCACAGAAGCTAATCTAGTATTAACATATAGCAGGCAATATGGCTAACAACAACCTCTCTTCTTTCCACAGTGTGTTTTATGTCTTCTATGAACAATACTTGACAATTGTGCACGATGCTATCTTTAACCTCTGCATCTCCTTGGGATCAATATTTTTGGTGACAGCTGTGCTGCTTGGTTTTGAAATATGGGCTGCTGTGGTAGTTTCAGTAACTATTGCCATGATAATCATCAACATGTTTGGAGTGATGTGGCTCTGGGGCATCAGCTTGAATGCAGTTTCATTAGTAAATCTTGTCATGGTAAGTCAACAAGACATCCCTCTGCTTCTGTTTCCAAGTCTTGAACAGTTCTGTACCCTAAGTATACACTCAGTACTGAGCAGTATTTCTCTACTGAATTTCAACAGGCATTTGAACAATAGTGGAACTATCTTAATACACAGGTTTGTTCTGATAACTAGCCCTAGTACTGATAAGGTACAGCAATTGAACTGTAAGCTATAGTGCATCTGGTGTGGTGGTCACTCCTGTTCTGCAGCAGCCCCTGTACTGTTGCTGTATAGGCCAGGTGCTGCTCCATATCAACACAGGTTGTTCATGCTGAAGGTGAGGATACACAGGTTCACGTTGAGGCTTCTGCTGTATTTGTGTTCTACAGAGTAGATATGAGATGTGCAAGCATGAGTATTGTTCCTGCATAAATGGAAGAAATCATGTGGGCAAAGAGTACATTAGTCAAACACTCCAGAACTAGCTCCAGCAGGCAGCTATTAGTTGCTCTAGCTCACCATGTTCTCTAGAGGCTTGTGGCAGGTCTGAGAAAGTTACAAGAGTAAACTGTTGGTCCACACTACAATTAGGTATATGTTCAAGCAAATCTATCTACTAGATAAGGCTAAAATTAGCCTTAGTCAGTAAATGACTAAGCAGCTGAACTGTTACAGTATTAAATCAGGATGTGTATGATATTGTTTTTCTAAAGCAATGTTATTGCAGCTACTAGCTGTGAACTGATTTTAGTGTTCAACAGTCACTGCACACCTGCACTGAAGCCAGCTTGCTTCAACATCAAGCAACTTTTGTTTTGGAGGTCAAATCTCATATCGTGCTTCCCATTTGATTGTCTGTTGGTAATGACTGGTGGTAGAACACCATGCAGTACCTGCAGCAGCCTCTCGAACGCAACTATCACTGAGCTGGTAACTTCCCATACTACTTAACCCTTGGGACCGGTCACAGCTCCCAANTTTGATTGTCTGTTGGTAATGACTGGTGGGTAGAACACCATGCAGTACCTGCAGCAGCCTCTGGAACGCAACTATCACTGAGCTGGTAACTTCCCATACTACTTTAACCCTGGGGACCGATCACAGCTCCTAGGAACCTTTCTACAATCCTGAGTAGAAACCTTGCCAAAAAAGTGCTTATTTAAATGATGTTTCTGTGTGTGTTTCTCTTCACTCTCCAGAGCTGTGGTATCGCTGTGGAATTCTGCAGTCACGTGACAAGAGCGTTCACTGTTAGTACGAAGGGCAGTAGAGTAGAGCGTGCAGAAGAAGCTCTGTCTCACATGGGCAGTTCAGTAAGTACCTACTTATATGGGGGGCAAACAAGTAGCCAAGTAACAACTTTTACTATTTCCTTAAAAAATAATACAGACAATAGTCTTCAAGTCATAAAGATGGCCTTGCCTTCTCTTCTTGGAATACTTAAAGCTCCCTAAGGTCAACCTAGGCTTCTACTAGTAATGATGAGGACTACAATTTTTAAAATGATGCTACTACTACCTAAAAGTAGAAAAGAGCTAAAAGCTTTAGCTGAATTGCAGTTTGGATAAACCTCAAATTGTCTCATTAAAGTGCTTCTCTCTTCCAAATACTGAAAGTTGACTATGAAAGGTTGTTTTGAGCATGAGAGGCAATTGGAGGTTTGGGAACACAAGCAGGGCTCAGTGTTTAGGCAGTACTGTCATGTTACTTATTTCAGTGACCTGGATGGGGTTGGAATGGGACTGTTCTGGTGATGTGTGTACTGGACCCAGGTAAGGAACTTCATGAGTTACTTCAAATAATAGTGTTCATCTGTATCTGCTAGAAGGAAAAATTAAACTAGGTGACTGCACAGATCAGAGTAGATTTTTAATCATACTGAGCCTGTCCTGTGGGACCAAAAATATGAACTCCTTCTCCTGAGTGAATCCTGGATTTCATTCTAAGGACTAACAGGGAAGGAGCCTCAGAAGACATAAGAATTTAACTAAATGCTAAACACTTGAAGTAAATGGATTATCTAGCCCTACTTACCACTTAAACACTTTTTTTTATTGACAGGTTTTCAGTGGTATCACACTGACCAAATTTGGAGGAATTGTAGTATTGGCTTTTTCCAAATCTCAGATCTTCAAGATATTCTACTTCAGGATGTATCTTGCTATGGTTGTGCTGGGAGCGACACACGGACTAATATTTCTTCCAGTTCTCCTTAGTTACATTGGTAAGATGAGACAGTCTGCTCTAAACTACACTTCAAACAAAACCAGCTAGCTGCCTTTGGACACTCTCCATTAAATGGAAAGTATTGCAAAGATGAAAAGCAGTACTTGAAGGGGCCTCTCTCCTTCAAGCCTGTCTGCTGGAAACCAATGGCTGACTGGTGGCAGTGCAAGCCCACTGTTGTGGGCTCACTGCACTGAAGCAACCTCAGCCTGGCCTGTGTGTTTGCACTTTGCTGTGCCTTCTGGAGGGCCCAGGTGGCATGACTGGCACTTCTCAACCTGGGGACAAGATGTGGGTGGAAGCAACGAACCTCCTCTGGGACGCTGTTCCTGTGTTTGCAGAAATAATCTTGCTTTGTGGTGAGGACAGTCCAAACACTGTCCTCTTGAATGTGGAAATGCATGTGCATAGCGTAGTTCTTAAAGCAGACTTAAACTGAGCCTTTATTTAATGGGATTAAGACTGATTCACCTACTGCTGCCCTTGATGGTCCTGCTGACAGGTATTAATAGCTAAGCAGAAGCATGTTTCTGAATGTTAAGCTGGGCCTAGACAGTAATATTGTGCATGCTTCCTGATGACTGTCTGATTGTCTGTTATGCTGAGGCTTAAGAGTAACTCTTGTCTTCTCTCACTCAGGCCCCTCAGTAAATAAAGCTAAAACTCGTGCTGCACAAGAGAGGACCAGAGGTACAGAACGGGAGAGACTCCTCTACTTCTAGTTTTTTAACAGTGTTCAGTGGACTTCCATGAACTGTGGCGTAGGTCCAACTTTCACGAACTGAAGCTCAGCAATGTTCTATGACTATCACACTGTAACCACCACTGACGTGACTTCTGCACACATTCAACTAGACGATACCAGCTGCAGCTTTGGACATAGCTTTAAACTCAGGAAATGCTAAGTGTGGCTCAAGTAACAGTATTACTAAAATTAGATGTGTTAATAAGATTTCTAAAACACTTCTGTTTTCAAGAGGTTGCATCTTTTTTCTTCTAGAAACCTAAACCAGCTGTATTGAGAGTTGAATAGCATTTCGTCAATGAAATTGAGGTGATGTGTATGAGGATGGACTGCTAAACCACTGACACTAATTTTAAATGCAGGTCAATGCAATTTTTGTCTCTATTTTTAGGGGGAAGCCATCACAAGTTGTAATATTTTTAGTACTATTTGCCAAAATGTCTTGTATATACTTTATTATAAAATAGCAATTTTGTAGTTCAAAAACCTACTTAAATGCAATAAATTAAGTTTATACATTTCAGTGGAAGAGTCTTTCAGAACGTTGTGGGCTTCATGAGAGCTTGTTCTCCAAAAACTTGTTTGAAGAAGGTGACATGTTCTTCACAGTGCTCACCTAAGGGCAGCAAAATAAAAGTTAACGTTCACAACTCAGAAACAGAATGAAGACTTCTAGTTGTAGTTTCAGTTACCTTATTAGTACTAATTCTTTCATGCTCTTGAGTACAGGAGTTTAAAAAATAGAAAGCAGTGGAATACTGAGGTATTTCCAGTCCTGTGACTAGTATTCTAGTGGTAAAGCAGTTGTTTGATCTAAGTCCTGCATCTAGTTTGTGTACCTAATCAGCAGATTCATATCCATGAGAGCCCTATACAAGATCTAGGAGTGGGATTCTGTGCCTACAGACTGTCAGGTGACTACAAACATGTTGCTGGTGCAAGCAGTTTAGCTTGGCTTTTAAAGGAGGAGGAACTATACTATAAAACAGGCCTTGAATTTTTGTAACTTGTGGAAACAGACAAGTGAACTCAGAGCTTTCTTGACCCAGTTCCTGACCTCAGGAGAAAGCACTAATTAGAGATAATGGCTCTGCTAAGCTAAGCAGTGAGAGCAACTGCAAGTCAAACAGGTTAGTTAATCTACAAGTTTCTGCTTGGCTCAGTCTCTCTACTCCTAGTCCTTCTAACGCAGTAAGACAAATTAATTTGGAACGATGCTTAAAGGTAAGCCTAAATATAGACTAAAATGTACCAGGAGTTTTATCTCCTAATAGAGACTGAACTGGATTGGAAGCAAAACAAATCTTGGTTGTGTTGGCACAACAGAGTATCTTGGTCAAACTGCTTATTGCTTACCTGGTGTGAAACTAGGATTTCCTCGTAGCCGCTGATTTCTTTGTTCAAAGAAGCGAAATATGGTATAGAAAAGCATGTCATCCTCTGCTTGCTTTGCTGCATCGAGGAATTTGCGGGCTGATATGCTGTCATGTCCTCCAATACCCCTGATGAATCTCAAGGCAGCCAAAACTTGGTGTTTGGACAACAGAACTTCCACTATTTCATCATTTGCTGTGGAAAGTCTCTGTGAAGTCAATCACAGCGGTAAGATTATGCTTCTAATGAATGCAAATGACTGAGACGCTAGCTAGTCCCTTCAAGCTTGGTCAGGTAAGCTGTTAGACCAGTCTAACCCACACGTGACATGGAGTTACGATAGTCAGAAATGCTTACTTTTAACATGTCCAGTGAGAGCTGATGTGCAGGAGGGTAAATGCTTTCCAGGGACAGTAAAAGACAAGCCTAGAGCAAAAGCAGAAATAATCTTAAAATTACAAGGACTTCCCACCTCCCTCACCAGCTTATTGAAGCCACTTGTCTCACATACCAAAGGCTTTGAGTCACTGAGCACATGGTACTGCAGAAACTGATGGAGCATGTAGAACAAGTTGTGTTGAACAAGGGTTTTGATGACCAGCTCATACAAGTAGTGCTGTGAATGCAGGAAGAAGGCCATCAAAGGTATGTCTCTATACCAGTTTTTACAATCAAAAAGGCAGTATTGTATAGGACTGAGACACGTGACCAAGACTGGACTAAAACTCCCTTTCATGGAGTGGGGCAATACACTTGGCATGTAAGTGACTTACCTGAACTGCAATCTGGAACTGGTTGAGAGAGCGAATGTATTCCATCAAGACTGCAATAGTGAACTTATGAGGTGCTTCCTGGACAAGGAAGAAAGTGTTAGGAGGAACTTGCATAGCTTCTCTGTTAATGACAACCCTGTAAGAATGGGCATCAAAATACCCTAATCCTGACAAAGCCTTCTGCAGCCTATCTCAGTCAGCTTAAGCTGGCTGCTCTGAGCCTGCTGCCAAATTAGCCCTTCAAATTACTTAATTTAATTAGCCCTTAAAATTGACTTACCTTCTTCTCTGTAAATACAGACAAAACATGTGTGTACATGTCAGACTGGTCAATAACCGCTTGAGTGCGGACAGGACGTTTCAGGAGTGGATTACTTCTACTCAGGCCTGTTTCTACCACCTAGAAGAAAAAGGTGTTTTAAAAAGAAAACTAGTGGTGTAGTACAGTTCCAGTCAGACTCAGCTGTAAAGACAGTTTTCTACTCTGAACATAACTATGAACGTATTGAGGAGGAAATTCATGTTATACTAGATTCATCCTGTTGAGTGGGGCTTTCCTATTGCATTTAAACCTGCTTTTCAAAGTTAGATAAATACAGCTGCTATTATACACCTCAAAGCCAGGAGATGAATCAAACTTACTACACTGATGCAAGCCCTCAAATTTAGAAGGATTTTGAGTATGTGGCTGTACTCTGAGTGCTTGAACTTGGTATTGTAACAGAAGTAATTATGAGATGCATCAGGGCTGAATATTTTATGCAGTGATACAGTGTGCAGTGAGATCAGTGGTTTGGAAACTAAGGTAGCAGTTATTGACTCAAAGTTGCTTTTTGAGCTTCTACCTTCTTCCTGCCTTCATGTGCTGTGATATGTTAGTCATCACTCTGAACATGAGCTATGCAGCACCTGCCACCCAAGGGCTAAGTGGAGGTCTCAGTGCACCTTGCACAGCAGACTGGGAGCCTGAGGCAGCAAGGACTTTGGGGTAGGCCCAAACTTGCTAAGTAGAAAAGAGCATGACTTCACCATGATGCCACCTGAAATGGAAAGAGCACCATTCCATCTCTGTAAGCTGCTGTAGCTAACAAGGCTTACCATAGTATAGCTTTGCTCAGCTTCCAAGTACTTCTTATATTCATGATTCAGTTTGTCAAAAACAGTTGCAATCACAGACAGTGATCCCCTTTCTGGCTCACTGAGCACTGAAAAGAAAAAAAGGAAAAAAAGAACTACGAGGGGAAATAACCAGGGACTTTAATGTTGCCTTTTTCAAAGGTGATCTCTAAGTTTTAAACTTTTAAGAAACACTTTTGATTGTGTCAGATGTATTTGAATTAAATAGGTTGGGGGGGTGGGGAGCTGAATTCTTTAATGCTGGTAAATTCCTTTAGAATGGTGGCTGAGGGTAGTCTAGGCAAATGACACCCTACAGGACCAAGCTGGCCTCAGAGGTGATCTTAGATTTAAGAACAGCCCAGCTCCCTTGGGTGAGTATTTATGAATAAGCACTACTGTACTTTGAACATACAGATAATGCATTTGAACTTACTCTGAGAGCATACCGATAGGATAACCATTTTGCATTCTTTTCTCTGAAGAAGGAAATCCATTAGTTTTCCTTTATCTAGCAAGAGGTTAACTACAGGTTCAAGTTTCACCTGAAGACTCCAGAGGTAACCTTGATTTGAAAGAGTAAAACAAAGTGAATTGCCTTATATAGTATAGCCTAGGCATCCAGATTTTTCACCTTTAAACAAAAACACATCTAGATTATCGCTTATTTGCCTGTGTGTTTTAGAGCAGCATTGCCCTTGAAAAGTTGTAGTAAAGATGGAGTGTCATCCTCAGTTATCAGTACCGAGAGCCCTCAACTTAACAGATGTACCTCATCAGTCACATTTTAAGCTGCTTTGTGCACTGAAGGTATAAACTAGTGCCACCCTGACACTGAATATTGTAAAGTCCAAGAGCTCACCACTTACCTTCACTTGCACTGATGATAATATCAGGTTGAAAGACAATCCAAGAAGAAGAATCTAAATGTTAAAGTTTTAACATGCATATTAACATTGATTCTCAACTGTTGCTACTGAATCCACATGACTGTACAGAAGCAGATCCCATTAACATACTCTCCTTTACTGTCACTTGTGAGCTTTTTGAACAATGTTCTTGGAATTACATCTTCAATTTCATGGTGTACCTATTCAGTAATTTCATACATGTGTCTCAAATGACAAAGAAACGTGGTATTATACTAGATTTCAATATTTACAACTCTGTGAAAGCATTACGAGTGTTATGAAGGACATTATTTTTATCTTGAAGTACATATGCATAATCAGCTAAAGCTGCATTTAAGGGGTCACGGCAACAAATGCTGCTTCCGTACTTGAGGTTCTTACATTTGGAGAGGATTTAAAGGATACAGAGTTTACAAGGAACAGGAGCCTGACTTGTCACAGACGCTGGACCTGCAGAAAAAAAAAAATAAAAGAGCAGTAGTACTCTGGAAGCTGTCCTAACTACAATTTTCTACTGAGAAGGCAAGTATGGATAATAACATTACAGCATGCAGTCAAAAAGAGAGATCCATGGGTGTAGCCAGATGTTCTACAAAGAAAATATGACACTGAGAAGGCAAACACATTCTTCAAAATTGTACTTTTCGGTTTGTTCGGTTTTTCAGCTGAGGGAAATAAGACATGCAGAACTATTCCAGCTCTAGTGCTATAATTCTAAATATACTGACTCCATTGGCTGTGTTTATGTGTAATCATTTCTGTTTCTTTAAAAAGAAGAGTGATTTGTACATTCTGACCTTAACTTGTGTTTAATACAAATCTACACCTGCAGATTTATCAGTCATACTTGCTAACACGTGCAAGAGCTTTTACTGTGCAATCTCTTTTGTACAGAAGCATCTGTCTCTTCTACAAAGAGAACCCTGCTGCTTTACCAGCTGCTAGTGAAACTGTGCTCAGACTATTTCTAGCTACTTCCAGCTTGAGGGTAATTACCTGTTACACTTTTAGGACAGGAGAAGAGAAAGGTAATCCAAGAGGAATCATCTAAGTGTTTAAGGTGCAACATTGATCATAGTGTTACTTCTAAACTGGTCTCAAACTTGATTTGGACCATGGATTGTCTTTCAGCCTTTTTAACTTCCTAAGTCACAGAGTTGTGACTTAAGCTAGAAAAGCAAAAAGTGCTTTTGAGCACACTCAAGTTTTTATAGCGGTGGCCAAAACAAACCCCAAACCAACAATTTTCAAGTGTAAAAGCAAAGGACTATGGGAAGTATGAACCTCAAACAGCAACTCTTACTCTTTGGGTACACATTTGGAACACAAATTTATGCTCAATTACTCCTTACCTTCTTCCTCCCTGACCCTCTCAAATATGTTTAATTTAAATGTTAGTAACCATCATCCTAAAAATTGAAGCACTTGTGTGATCTGCTTTAAATACTCTTGGTAAGTGTTAGGATATTCATTATATATTGGTTGTACCTGCTACAGGTATTTGATAGGGTTGTATTGATCGAGGTGGAAGTACAAATTGATGGATGGTAGTGGATCCATCAAATTCTCCTCTTAGTTTGATGTCAAATATAACTGAAGTCTGCAATCAAAAAGAGGAAATCAGTATTCACAAATGTGAATTACCATCCATTTACACGTATTCAGGTTGCTTTTCACATTTCTGTCTTGTATTGTCTGTTAGAATCACTGAATGGTTTGGGCCGGAAGGGATGTACTGTGGGTAGGGAATCCTTCACTTATCCGGCTCCTCTAAGCTTCATCCTATCTGGCCTTAAACGCTTCCAGGGATAGGGCATCCTGTTACAGGGTCTCACCACCCTTACTGTAAAGAATTGCTTCTAAATCTACCCTTCTAAATCTAAATCTACCCTCCTTCCATTTAAAACCACTGCCCCTTGAACTGTCCCTACAGGCCCTGGTAAAAAGTCTCTCTCAATCTGTCTTGCATATCACACGACTTTGATATTCACGTCAAATTCACTGCTCAGTTACGGATGCCAGAAACTGCGAGGAAAATTCTGCATCTTCCTGTGACATTCTCATACTTCTGCCATTCAATCTTGTTCAACTCAGGTCATTAACACTTCTACCCAGTACAGACTACCTTAGAAAACAGCTTTGCTTTCAGTGCCAGTGCAAATTGACTTCAATTACTGGTGTCTCCCAAAGTCAAGCTGAATATGTTTTCTAGGTTTCTATAGTCATGTTTGTAGCTTGACCAAAATGCTCAAGAATAAGTGCCTAAGTTAAATGCTAATGTGTAGAATTAACATAGAATGTAACTCAAATATCAACTAACTAATCATCCTAAAGAAGTAACATGCCCCAGTTCTTGAAGCTGTCCAAGAGAAGATAATACAAGAAGCCAAAGCCTTTCCACAAGTTATGAGCAAAGTATCACTTTAGCTTTACCACTGACCAAGCCTTCCTACAGAGAAAGCAGGCATGAGCAACAGCCCTGATTAAATGACAGCCCAACAAGGTAAAAGAATAAATTTGCATCTCTTATACTATTATGGTTTTGATCCTGCAAATACTCTGGCTTTTGGCAAAGGCAACATAGAAAAATATTTTCTCGAGTGTTACTAATATCTGCTTATAACTTCTAAAAGTTACAGCACAACATAACATAAATAAATCAGACCTCAGTATCCTGATGATGTACTACCACCAGGTTATCCACCACATTCAGTGCAAACTTCCCAGTTCTGTTCAGCTTTAAAATATGTGTCTTCTTACAGGAGCCCTCTCTATGGAAACAAACAGAGATGAGAACTGGTCAGTAAGCCTGTTTAGACTATAAAAGCAGATGTCTCCTTGTCCTGGTTTTGCTGGATCTCAGTTTATTTTCTTCCTAGTAGCTGGTACAGTGCTAGTATTTTGGATTTAGTATGAGAATAACGTTGATAACACACTGATGTTTTAGTTGTTGCTAAGCAGTGCTTACCTTAAATCAAGGACTTTTCAGTTTCCCATGCTCCGCCTGCAAGCAGGTGTGCAAGAAGCTGGGAGGGAGCACAGCCGGGACAGTGGACCTGAACTGGCCAAAGGGATATTCCATAGCACAGGACATCCTGCTCAGTATATAAACTGGACTGGGTTGGCCAGGATGATTAGTGCTTGTGGACAGGCTGGGTGGTGAGCAATTGTACTGTGTGTCACTTGTTTTCCTGGGTTTTATTCCCTCCCTGCCCCTTTTCATTACTACTAGTTTTTATTTCACTTATTAAACTGTTTGTAACCTATGAGTTTTTACCTTTTTCTGATTCTCCTCCCCCTCCCAGTAGGCATTTTGGGAGAGAGTGAGTGAGCAGTTGCGCGGTACTTAGTTGGCAGGTGGGGTTAAACCATGACACTCTCACAAATACATGAATTGCCACTAATGTTTTTCATTCTGCTCTTACCTGGGCAAGTGATAGAGGACTACTTCTGCTCCTGTACTGTTGGAAGTCCTCGAGTGATGCCTCAAATACAGAACATACAGCTGCCCGTATCTAACAAGACAACAGGATTAAAGCATTATTTTCAATTAAGAGCTCTACCAGTCTGCCAGAGACATACATTTTATCCTGAAAGAAGAGGCGAGATTACCCAAGTCAGGTAATCATTTAATTAAAAATGAAAGACTAAAACAGTACTTGATATATCCTGATGCTTGGCCTATACTCATCCAAGTTAGGCATCTCTGAACAACTCCTCTATCAAAGTATCAATTATTAAATTAAACATCCTCAAAACTTCTGTACTGATCAAGAACAATTTCACATGTTACTTCTCAGTTTGCCTCCCCTCCCCACCTTCCCCCAAGAGGGTTGTTCAAGGGCATAACTTAAACACTTTAAAGCAACAGCATTGCTAAAACAACAAAAAGTGCACGAAAAAGTTCTCTCAGCATCCCCAAACTGTCACACTTTCCCAAGAAAGACCTGATATGAGTTAGATACGTACATTGTGGCCATAGCAATATCTCTTTCAGAAAGGCTGAGCTTGGACGACTTGGGTGCTGCAGGTAACTCAATTTCAAATTTTGATAGTTTTGACATGGTTCCACTCTGTTAAACAGCAAACCAAAAGTTGTCAAGACCTGAACCAGAAAGATCCCGAGCCGCCTTCCCTCAAATGCGTATCGACAGCGCCCCCACGAGGAGATGAACGGTCATAGCCGAAAAGAAAGGGGTTTATGCTTTTGTTCCTAAAACAACCCCCCAAGTGTGTGATTCTAAACACAAACTTCCGCTATTCTCACTTTACTTTTAAAAAATCAACGTCTTGATTTTATAAAATCCACTTCAGCTAGAAAAATATTTCTATTTTACTTATGTCAAGACAAATTTGTATGCAAATGCTACTTAAAATTGGCCTGGCAGTTCTCAAGTTCCTTTCTCTCTCCCAGCAAAGTACATGCTCCAACTCCTAAATTACTGGGGAAAATATCAGTACGTCCTACTAGCCATGCTCTCTTTTTGTTCCTGCTAACTTCAGAATCTGCCTTAAGGCATATCCCTGCTCCTGCCCAAGGTTTCCCCTCTCCTCTTCCTCTTTTCTATGCAATTTATATTTAAGCAAGTTTTAAGAGTTTCCAGAGCTTCTACTGAAATTCACTTCCCACTCTCATTAACTCATTCTTGGTGTGAGGTATGAAGTATTTCTTTTGCTAGAGCTCTGTTTGCAAATATTATTTTAGTACAGTACCTTTCTCAGGAGATCTTTAAATATTACCTCCTGAACACAAAATAAAACTTATTTGGCTTCAAGCTACAACTTCACACAAAATGTTAAAGAGGGGGAAGCGTGACCTAAGTTAATAAAAAGAAAACTGTGAGAGGCTAGTGAGTGGCTGGCTACCCAGCCACCTAAGAGAACATCATTTCAGGATGCAGTACAGACCCTACACAAGATTAACCCAAGCCAGGAAACCCACTTGAACAAGCTCCTTTTTAATTTCTTCCCTTAGACTGCAACAGAAATCTTCCTAATCTTTTGACATGAGCAAGCAAAATGCTTTAATTCTTTTCTTCATTTTTAAAATCATCTAACTGCATGGTTACCTTAAAACACATTCTAGTTTACACTACACTTTTTCCAAGACAAAAACAAAAATAAGAATATTTTCCCAGAAACTGTAAGTGTTGTCTACAGGGAAGAACACCAAGAAAAATAAATACTGCAAACAAAGCCCTCTTCTGCTGGGGACAACCATTGTTTCTTAAGTGTTACCTTTCTTCTTTACCTGTTTTTCATCCACTCACATTTAGAAGGTTGTGATTATAAACACAGGCCTTTATTTTTTCTTTATCATACGATAGAGTGCAAATGTCCATATTAAAAATAAATCATAAATACCTATTTAAGTGAAAAGGAAAAAAAAAAAAGACTACTTGAAAGACATTTAAGTTATTTAGTCACCAATTTTTTCTTTCCTTTCAGAAGATCAACTGTCCAACCTTGGCTGGACACACCTCTTTCCAAAGAGGATGTAAAAAAGAGCAAATTACTTAACTTTAAGACATCACCTAGGAACTACCTTATAGATGTGCTTATTGTCACGCAAGGATGTGAACATGTGCATCTCTTGAAAGAAACCCAGGAAAAGCAATAGAATACTTGAGTGAAGAAGAAACTTAAGAAAAGGAAGCACACAAAATGAAAAGTTAGGAGCACCTCCCTTTACCTTGAAATAGAATGGCTGCAGGACATTGCCAAGGACGGTGGTGGAAAGAAGGATAACAGAGCTCTCTGGACAATACATGTACCAGTTGACATTAATACTCTGATTCTTCAGAAGTTTTAAACTTCGTTTCTCTGGTAATACCTGGAAACACAGGATATTAGCATTATATTACCGGAAATACTCCAACAGCATAAATGGTACTACATAGTAGCAAGGAATAGTGAGAAACAGTTAAATGTAAGGACATTTACACAGCTAGAATTAAAAATAAGAAACCTGGCAATTACAGTTTTGGCCCCAATTTACTGTAGCTAAGGAAATGCACATCAAATCCTCAAATCCTAATGCACTCAAAGGTGCTGTGTCTTCCCATTCATCCAGGTAGGGGTATAAGTTCCACCCATAATAAACATCTAGCTTGACACAACTGGTGAAATTTTATTAAAAAGTTCTTCTTACAATGTCTTTGCTGCCTTCATTCCTCAGCTTCCTTAATCCTTTACATTTTAACAACTAAAACAGTATATAAATTGATGCTCTTCTTTTGAAAGGCTTAAATATCTTATCTTAGAAAACATACTTTCTTTGATTTGGTCCTTTTACCTGCAGGGTTGACATTCATAATCCTTTTAGGTGCTAAATATATATTTTCCCCCTCAATCAGTAGGAAATAATGGTGCTTTATCAGTTACTTTCTTTAGGGAAAGTTATTAGTAACAGTAATTACATGAAACATCATGTCTTATCTCCAGGACTGAAACTACTGGAAAGTGCATAACTTTTTTTTTGGAAGTTTTTACATACCCCTCATTGTGAATTTCAGAAAGGGTTATTTATTCATGAGACTCCTTTAAAAACATATGCAAAGGTAATTACATGTTACACAGAGGAACTCAATGAGATCAATACAGGAAAAAGCTTCCATTTTGTAGAAGTGTATACTAGCTAGACAATTATTTGCTCTTTGCTGCATTTTAAGCACGCACACGTCCTCCCCAATTCTGATTCATTTTGCATGAAGTCGTATTTCACATCAGATTTAAATACTCGTTTCCGTACAAGCCAAGAGCATCTCTTAATCTGGAGTTCTCAAGGTTTAGGTGATACTCCTTTACACAGGGTCTTTAAACCTGTTAATGACAAATTTGCTCTGCTCCAAAAAAGTATTTCTCTCTCAAAAAAAAAAACCTGCGGACTGCAAACCAAATGGCAGAATTTGTCTTTTTTTGTAGTGTACTTTCTCTATTAGAGACAGAAGAAAGGAATTCAAATATACCGTCACAAATTTACATTTTCAAATCTCTAAACATGTCCTATGGGAGTTATTTGTATTACCTGGTAGAATTCAATTCCTTGATCTGTGATGAAGACAATTTCTGTAGAACTCGTCCAGCAGAATCCTAGAATATTGGCATTCTTTGTCTTTTAACAAACAAGCAAACAAACACTCTTTTACTTGGAAAAATTAACTATTCGGGTAAGTTAACATTACTAAATGAAGAACATGAGACCAAAGGCAATTTAGGTATCGAATCTCTGGAGTTCATACTTTTGGCCAGCCAGATACCCAGCACACACCAGTTGCTTTTATAAAGACTTCCAAAACTACATATGAACATAAATACTGTATGACCTGGATTTCTGGCAGCATGTAAGTTTTACAAGTTTATTATACAATCAAATTTTATTTTCAACCTAGATAAAATTAAGTTCTTCTGGTTCAAACTGTACTGTCAATTCAATCAATTCCTGACATGAAAAGTGGGTTCCTCATACTGAGAGAAATAAAGAACGAAGTGGAGAAATTTGCCATGACTTCACTCAGAAGACCACTTCTACTACTACACTCAGAAGTTCCACTACCATAAATGTTTTGCTAGAATGGTTTACTCCAACACATAATCCTAAATAATGAAGCAGACAGTGTTTCAGCTTTAAAAGCTACAGAAATAAAGGCATTTGTGCAAATCAAGTGTATAAAAATTTATTTTATCATTCTATTATTCCAAAATGTAGTTTGTCTTAGTTGAAAGTTGGAAAGTACCAAACAATGACAACGGTACTTGTTCCTGGTAAAATAATCATCAAAAAATTAGAAGGATTGTTTAAAAATACCAAAAATAATATGCAAACTACATAGCTTACTAGTACTGATTAGTGAATTTAGGGTAAAACATCCACATTAACATATCTGGCATTAATATAATCACTGTCCACTGTTTATTTATCATCAGCACTTTGTCTCTTCTCGTTCCGAAACCTTGACATTTGTGGCCTCCACAGCATTTCCACTCCCTTCTAGGAAAGAATTACATGCACAGGACCAGGAAGTTTTTTATGGGATCGTCAATACCTGTTTGTTCACCTTAATTCAGATAAATAGTGGTGACTACATATCTCATTTACTCCACATCAGTGTTTTGAAAGCTATCTCAGCTAGTTCTCTTGTAGAGTAGAGGCCACCAGTGTAACTAACATTAAAGTTTCATTTAAGCATATAAGCTTGGGATATTTAACTCACCTTACATTCCTGTGTATATTCTAGCTGAGGGCTATCTGGAATGAAATTCAAAAAATCCTGCAAAAAAACACCCATTAAGTGTATTAGCAGTTATGAAGCACTAACAGGGTACATATGCACATAGATACAAAAGAATACATACCAGTTTATCAAATTGTTTTGGATGACATATATTGGAGAAAAACTTCATATATTTCACTTATCCCCTGCCAGAGAATT
Source organism: Oxyruncus cristatus (assembly GCA_013399855.1). Taxonomy (NCBI): domain Eukaryota; kingdom Metazoa; phylum Chordata; class Aves; order Passeriformes; family Cotingidae; genus Oxyruncus; species Oxyruncus cristatus. The sequence continues at coordinate 809,302 of VXAY01004091.1, forward strand.
CTTTATACAAGTTGGCTCCCCCTTACACTTGTTCTTAAATTATATTAGCAAGACAGCAATGCTGCCTGTCCAGCCTCTCAGGATGATACAGGAATTTTTCACTACAGCTTGTTGTTTGCCACCAGACCCCTTGAACATTTGTCTCAGAGACTTCTGCTCTGGTACTGTAAGAAGATTTCCAGCTCCAGTTCCCTATCTGCAGGGTGTAGGTTTCTTACCACACTCTTCAAAGTTCTCTGCACTGCCAGGATCTTGTTCCCCAAGGAAAATTTGATGCACTTCACTTCTCCTTTATCTTCCATTCTATACAGAAGGAAACAGAAGTTATGAAATTATCTTCTAAAATAATTTATTGCAGAGCTCTGTAATGTACCCTCAAAAAAACGATGAGAGAGGAAAAAAGTGTAATGCAAATGCTTTTGAATACAGATTATTACTGTTGCCTGGCAGTAATGGATTCAAAACCTAGACTGAAAGATAATGTCAGCTCACTCTTCAGAAGTCCTGAACACCTTTTTTTACAGAATCACAGAAAAGGTTGCACAAATTAGCACCTGAGGTCACTACAAATGCTCAGCTCTGTTGGCCTGTGGCATGAACAGTGGAAGACTTGTGGGACTACTCAAACCTGCGTTATTTGTCCTGTCCCAGTGAGTCTGGAGTTCTGTGGCACCCACCAACACCCTGCAATCAGCTCCTTTACTTCCAGAACTACATCTAATCAACACAAGCCTACTTGCTTCCCCATTAGGACACTTCATCTGGAAGAACCTCTTACATTAAAGGGAGAGTGAGGCTGTTTTCACACCATTAAACAAAATAAAAAATGTATTCTTACCAAACAAGCATCAGTTCAATTGGCATGGATAAGGTAGTTCTGCTTCCAGTATATGTTATTAAGTCCACACAAAGAGAGAGTGAGATAGTCAAGCAGGACAATTGTGGAATCTCATGGAGTCCTCTTAGTATTTTCAGCTCACTCAGGATTTGTGACAAGGGTAGTCAAATAAAAACAGCAACTTTCAGGAAGGGCCTATGCAATGCCTAACAGATCACAGCAAACACACCTCAACTACAAACTGTTTCACCCACATCTGCACTGAAGCACCTTCGAGTGAAAGAACATTTCCTTACGCATGGACAGCTGAGTTCAAAGAGCCATCACTCTTGACAGTGGCATATACAAAACAGTTTTCTAAAGACAAAGTCATTTAGTTGAAAGTACTGTTGTTGTCAGATGCTGCAAAAAAAACGTTTCCATCAGAAACAGAAGGCAGAAAAGAAGCCAAGTCAGATTAAGCAAGGAGCAGAATGCAAGAAACCACACATAGATTTGTGCATTGTGCTTGAATCACAGGCATAAAACTGAGAAATTACACATGTAAGTTTACTTCATTCTGTTTAACTTGCTAAACTGTATCCTTGGAGAAGCCATTGCTACTGTAGGAATCACAAGTCTGAATACCCATACTCTCTTGCATGTTATAGCACATTTTAATAAAACAGTATTGTTTAAAAAAATAAGAAGACACAGCCTAATAACTTTTTTTCCTCCCAGAAGACTCTAAATTCGTAAGGGCAAAGCATAGCATCTTAACTGCAAGATTATCACAGAACCACAGAATATGCTGAGTTGGAAGGGACCCACAAAGATCATCAAGTCCAACTCCTGGCCCTGCACAGGATAAGTTTTATGCCTGAATTACAGCAGATCACGAACAAGCACCTAATTTTAAGATCGCATAATTTCATCCCCAGAAAAAGGCACCTTACCTGAAGGAGATGGGATTTCTATCCTCTAAACCTTTAACAACAACTCCTGTAGCTCCACCAGATCGAACAGCAAAAACCTACAAAAAAAGTTGTGAGCATATTTTTAACTTGTTCAGAGTCGCAACCTTAACATGCTGCCTTTTCTATAAGCCACGCCTTTAGTTCTTCTTTTACTACATACAATTTTTGTTCTTCTACAGATCTGCCAGTTCACACTAAGATAATCAATTCCACAGTGTGAATAATCAGTTTCTTCCTCTGGAATTCCAAGTTTCCTTAGAGTTGACAGGTTTCCAATGGTACTGTTACAGTCTTGTAGCATATTCTGAACTACTGGGCAAGCTCAAACAGTAAAAGTCTCTATAAGCTGTTTTCTTTTTTTTCTGTCTTATACTAATATTTTTCTAAGTCAGGTATTAGTAATAGTATCCATGACATCAGAGCATTGTTTAAAACAAAAAGGAAACCAGCTTGGGGATTGGGAAGAGATGCAACCCAATGATCCAGGAGCTTGATCCTATCAGAACATGCTACCAGCAGGAAGAGTAATCTGCAGTTTTGCACTGGTGAGGCCACACCTCGAGTGCTGTGTCCAGTTCTGGGCCCCTCAGTTAGGAAGGTTGTTGAGGTGCTGGAGCATGTCCAGTGAAGGGCAACCAATCTGGTGAAGGGTCTGGAGCACAAGTCCTATGAGGAACAGCTGAACGAGCTGGGGTTGTTTAGCCTGGAGACAGGAGGCTTAGGGGTGACCTTATTCCCTTCTACAACTACCTGAAAGGAGGCTGTAGCCAGGTGGGGGTCGGTCTTTTCTCCCAGGCAGCAAGTGACAGGACAAGAAGACATAGTCTTAAGTTGTACCAGGGAGACTTCGGTTGGACATCAGTAACAATTCCTTCCCAAAAAAGGGTGATTAGATATTGGAATGGGATGCTGAGGGAGGTGGTGGAGTTACCGTCCCTGGAGATGTTTTAAGGAAAGACTGGACGTGGCACTTAGTGCCACGGTCTATCTGACAAGACGGTGTTCAGTCAAAGGTTGGACTTAGGTTAGACAACCTAAGCTGTCTTATTTCTTTCAAGAGCAAGAAACACATCCCATAAGTACTGCCCCCTCTTCAAACGCCACTGATCATGTCCGCACCACATGTGGCAAATCCATCCCATCTATACGGGGAAGAAAGCTTGGAGGTTTTGACTCTGTGAATGCTGAGGTCACAGAATGGTTATGGGAACCAGACAGTGGAATATATCCACATCTACAGAAGCCTAATGACAGACTGTGGATCTTTCAGCTATACTGAGCTGAATGCTCAAAAGCCCACAGGGATATTAAGGAAAACATGCTTAAAATCACTAAAAGTTGAAATGGCCACTCGGGTCTGAGACACAAGTAAAGCTACAAATATAAATTTTTCATGATTATATTGAATTTCAGGAATTGAAAAGGAGGTGGCGGGGGAATCAGAGACATTAAGCCAACAGTGACGTGACAAAGTTTGACAGTCATGCTCCAACACTTGGAACAGAAAGGAAAAGTGCTGACTCTGAAGAATTCCAGAAAGACCTTACAGCAGCGAGAGTAAGGCAGGTGAAATTCAATCTAATAAACTGGTGGAGGGGAAAAAAAAAAAAA
>VXAY01004091.1:815109-833679 GCA_013399855.1 Oxyruncus cristatus
GCGGGATGTGCCGAGCCCCCCGGCCCGTGTGAGGGCGGGGAGGCCCCGCCGCCGCCCCCACCTGCTTGTTGGCCTCGTCGAAGAAGACGCAGTTGACGGGGTTCGCCTTCTCGAAGTGCACGGGCCGCGCGCACAGCGCCAGGTAACAGCCGCCGCCCTCCCCGCCGGGCCGCGCTCGCCCCTCGCCGCCTTCTCCTCCTCCTCCTCCTCCTCCTCCTCCTCCCGCTGCTCCCGGCGCCGCCGCCTCCTCCTCCGGCGGCCCCGGCGGCTCCCGGCTCATGGCGGCGGCCATGGACGAGCCCCCCAAGCCAACGCCCGGGCCGCCGCTTCCTGTTTACACTCCCCTCGCGCGTGACGCGGGACGCTCCCGCCTTAAAGGCGCCGCGGCGGCCGGGAGAAGGGAGGGAGGGGAGGAGGAAAGAGGGGAGGGAGGAGGAGGAGAAGAAAAAGGAGGAGGAGGAAGAGGAGGAGGCTGAGAAGAAGGCTGAGAAGAAGGCGGGTCCCTGTTTCAGGCTGCGGTCCAGCGGCACGGGGCTGCTGGCGGGCGGCAGGTGTGGGGACCCAGACCTTGCCCGCAGAGACGAGGTGCGTCTGTCTCGCACTGAGATTTCTGTTTCCCCTGCGCTGAGTGGTGCCGCTCTGTTTTAATCGGAGAGCTTTTGAACTGGTACAGTCTCAAATTTCCACCTCTCTGAACCAATGTCTTCTCCGTCTTTTGCTGGCAGTATCGCATTTCAAAGTCAGCCAGGCGGGCGAGAGACTCTGCACTTAGAACAGCTCAGATCCCAAATGCTGCAAAGCTCGGAGAGGCTCGGATGTGTCGAACATCAACATCTGAAAGGGACCGACGAGTTTAACAAATGAAAGCAGGAACCTGAGAAGCTGCAAACCCCCTTTCATAAAAGGTGTGAATGCTGGCCAGGAGGCAGCTAAAGAACACGCGGAGGGAGCGTGGAGTTACGGGATGGTACCACAATGCAAAGATGTAGGGGTGCGAATATGAGAGGAGTTAAAAAAGGAGGAATTGAGGTGCTAAAGTTAGCTCAGACTTTAACCAGTGCCACTTATCAGGGCACCCCTCTAGCTGGGGGGACTTACTCTGCTTTTCAAAGCAAACGTAGTGGACTTCAGAACAGTAAGTAGGCAAACAAAAGCACTTTGTCTTTCTAAAACAGCAGCTCGGAGGCCGCGGCAAGTGCTGGGCTTTTGGCCCAACCTTTTGCAGTGCTTTTAAAAAAAAACACAACCCAAAACTGTGAGGTGGGGGAAAAAAAGGAACCAGCTACTTCAGAGCTCTGCCATTATTCGTCCCCAAATACTGCATCATCACTGAGAAGCAGTCACTATTGATGCAGCCACTCTTGGGCAGGAAACTGCTTTTCAGTGGCTTGTTGTAAAATAGCTCAGAAATGGAAATTACACTCTGAAAATAGCCCTTATTTCAGGAACAATATTAATAAAGCATTATTAAGTTAAAGTCTGGCTTGGTCCTCAGCATTTATGCTCATTTTTATTTTAGTCTTGACAGTTAGCCAGCAGTAGGATTTTTTTGGTTGATGCACTGGCTAATGCCTAAGTTCACTAGTTGTAAACCCTACAGTATGATTCAGAAACTTTGAGAGAATATGAATTATATATTTGCTTATTGGTTTAGAAAGGGAAATTTAAAAAGAGGGGGGAAAAAAGACTGAGATTATACCTATTTAAAAATTTTCAGATTAAAAGAGAGTAGCACAGCTTAGTACAGGAGAAATAGAAATTTAAATACCAGATACTAAGATAGTGTCATACAAACAACTGTTGGCTGACTTGTGACCCAGTTAGTCCATCTGCAATAATTTCACATCAGACTAGAGATACTAAAGTCACAACTAGGAATTACAGCAAGCTGTTTGTTCTGCGGAATCCTCCTGCATCATCAAACAATTCTATGTTAACTGGAGAGGACAAGTATTTCCAAAGCATTTAAAGTACCTAAATAACAAAATTAATTTCATGTTAGCCAGAAATTTAGGTAATCCAAGGCCAAAATTTAAAAAATTCTACTGACATTTAACTTCCTCCTACTTCTCTGAAGAACAGCATGTACCTCCTATAATTGCAGTACAAACTGAGCTATCTTGTGGGTGAAATCAGCAGACAAGTAAATAAACACACAGCTTGAAACTCTTGTGGTAGAGGTAAATCTAATTGCGAACTCCAAAACTAAGATTCTATTTGCTTAATAATAATAATAGTAATCCTGGAACCTTGTATTTCAAAGGAGTCCAGGAAAATGCTTGTTTTAGCAAATTCATGTTTTCAACTACTTGAAAACATACCAAGGTGTCTTAAAATCTCGAAGCAAATTCCTGTGCCAGTTTTACTGCTGGAAGTAAAAATATATAAGATATAAAATATACAACTATATAATATAGAATAAGAATATGATTGGGCCCAATAGCTTTAAATCAGATTTGAGAACAACTGCTTCATTTATCTGGGGGGGGGGTGGTTTGTTGTTTTTTTTTAAACCTGTGCTAGACAAATTTTAGAAAGAAATTAAAAATTATAGTAACAATTGTGGTTCAGTCCAAGCACAGTGATACAAGCAGGGCCATTTCAAATGGGAAACAGGTCAAAAAACACCCTCCCCTCACTTCCCTTTATCTCTGCTCTCTCTTCCTCTCACCTGATGGAAGTATCTGTAGGTATCAGCAGCTTTCCTAGACAAGAACATTTTAAGGTATTAGCAACCATTGTGAGATTTTTTTTCCCCCCTCTAAGAAATGTTAAGAGTATTAAAGCTAGTTATAAGCCTAGAATAGGCTTATATTACCCTTTTCTTTTTAAAAGCCTTCTCCTGTGAAAGAGATCTGCTTATATTTGACAACAGAAGCTTGTAGTCTTCTTGAAGGGGCCAGCTAACAGCAGCACCTACTCTGTTCTTTCCCTAATACCATTATTTTGGGAAACTTTCACTGAGAAATTTGGAACAGACTTAGGCATCCAAAAGATAAAAGTTCCTTTACTTCAAAAGTAAGGGGTAACTGCAAGAAAATTACCTGATTTACGAAAGGGAAGAGGATTTCCAAGTGCTGGGATGAAACTGGCAAAACCGTCAGCGTTGTTTAGTGTTCAGGTAGTACCCACCCAAATAGTAATTTTTCTGTTGTTACAAAGAGTTAGTGTAGTCCTACCCTAAGACTGCTCCAGTGAAACACTGAGGATCAGTGAAGGCCTGTATGATGCAAAGAACCATGCAAGAATACCACCATAAGATCTTAAGATTTTACTTCACCACCAGTTTTCCAACAAAGAGATAAAAAAAGTCACTTTCACAGCACACTGTGAGAATGTCACATGTAGCATCACTATATTCTGCTTGATAAAGAGCAGCAATCAGAGACAGCAATTCATTAAAAAGAAGTTGATTAGAATTTCTTAATTCCAAATCATCCCACCACATCAGTCCATCTTTAAATGTGTTGTTTTGGAGAGAAACATTGCTAGATTTTTAGAACGTGGTAAAAAATAAAGTCTGAAAGTAAGAATAAAAGCATGAAATAGACTGTGGAAACTAAGTATTTCTAAGTGAAGCTTTTTTGCTTACAGGTGCAAAAAGAATACTCAGATTTGTCTATGATTACCTTCACGGCAAGCACATTTGATGCCCTAAACTGACATTCTAGGCAGAGACAGGATTCTTGCAGAGTTTTACTTTTGATTTGCATTGAGTTCTTGGAACCATTTGTATATTAAGAGTGAAGCTAACTGAACTTACTCTTTGCACCTCGGACACAGCCCTCAGGATTTCCTGGCATGTCACCAAGGAAGTCCTCTGCAGATTGAATTCGTATCTGTTTCTCATGTAATACCCAACTGTATTTACAGAGATAGAGCCACATTTCATCTACTTCAAATGAAAAGGTCCAGACTTTTGCATATATAAATACATTAGTTCGTTAAATTAACATTTTCATACGATTGTGCTGCGTAGTTTGACTTTTCGTTTTGCCCTTGGTGAAGACGGATTAAAGGTTCACTGACATTGTGTCCATACACATTTTTAATCAGTTTTTTGAGCTGCAGTAGGGAAAAAAAGAGAGGAGCTCTTCTCATGTGCTTTCCCACTAAATACTTTGGATGATATAGATGATTTTTTAGTTTTTTTTTTTAAACTAAAACATATATAAGCTCTGAATCATGCAAAATATGACCACCTGAGCTACATTAGTCTAATGTAACTGGGCAACTGGTGAAGTTGTCAGACTCTCCAAAGTGGTAGTGACAGTCCATTCTTACAGTGCCAGCCTGATGTGTGGGACAAAAGTTAAAAAAAAGGCAAACCACTGAGGCATCACCATACGCTTGCTGTGTTTTCCATTTTGGTATTCCCAGCCAACCACCTTCTCTTGACATCAGTAGTTGACATTCATGACTGCACCAACATAGTTAGAAGCAGTAAATTTGTGTTTTGTCTTGTTTTGCTAGCAGCAATACACTCAGTGCTATTCATCATATATAGGTGGGTCTCCATCACTTGAAAACGCTGACAGTTTCTTTCCATGATTCTGCACATGATCTTCATTCATCTTCTCCAAAGCTTCAATCTAGAGAGACAAAAATAAAACCATGCTGAAATCATAAAACCACTCCTGCACCAGAATGCTTCTAAACAGTGTTAAAAGTAGATGACAGAGCAGGTATATACAGTGTTGCTATTTCAGTGATACAGTGACATGTACAGAGCCACATATTTTGGAAGTACAGCTTGAAACATCTGTTCTCAACAACTTACGAAAATGAGTAGCACTCCATTATAGTTTCAAGCTAGGTAACTGAAGTGTACCAGTTGCAGAGAGGACTGCATGATTCTTAGGTCTTCATCGGTATTCCTCAAAGGGTAGAAGTGTCCCTTTCTCCAGCTCTGAACACCTCCACTGTTAACTCAGCCAATCCATCATCACAAGAGAAATTCCAAGTAATACTAACATTACAAATCCACTGCAGTAATTTTTAACAGTGAAAGTTGAAGACAGATATACTTCAGTGTTTTGTGCAATCAAAGTAACACAGTACAGTAGCATAGTTTGATCTTCTGATTGTTAAGTTTGGATTGCTTCCCCTTCTACTCCAGGGGAGATAATTTTGACTTTAGTCCCTAGTAACAAAAGTCTGAAGTTTAAGGACAAGCTGCTCAAATTCACCTCTATGTAAGCAGCAATGTTAAGTCCTTCCCATAAAACTTACAAGCACTAAAGGTGACATAAAACAAGAAGAAAAACACCTACCCGCCAGCACTCACACCACTGTCAGTGAGGGAACTGTTTTTTGCTTCATTACCTGATACATAACGATCATGGAACTGTGACATTGCGTTCCCTTTACCTTACTCTGAGGACCTTCCCCGTAAGCTACCTCGTTTCAAGCTGCCACTTACTCCATGCTGGACTAGCATAAACCTACACTGTCATGAGTAATTAGGTAGAGTAGAATTGCCATGTCGCCCTAACTTTAATTAGTAAATATAGATTGTTTGACAACTGTTTTTTCCACGTCTGATATCAGGATGCAAGCCTTGAGGAGTTACAGACAAAGGTTGAAAATTAAAAGCCAACAGTGACCAAAGATTCCTACATCCATATTTATGTTAGCATGATTTTAGGCTTGAAAATTGAAAACACTAGCCTAAACTTTAAATTCTAATAAGTTAACATCTAAACCATGAAAATAAGCAGTAGAACAATTATTATATTTAATCCAGCTTTCCTTTCTCTGCACAACCTTTAATGTATGTAAGGGAAGACAACAATGCTAGCTTTTAGACTAAAAACAGGTCACTAGATTTGCCTTAATCCTGAAAGAAGCAACTAAATGCAACATGAAGCATTTTACGCTTGGGAGCAGAGGGATCAGGAAAGGGGGTGGAGAGGCCTGTCAATATGAGATTCTGTAAACATTTGTACTAGGTTGAAATACTCAAGTTTTTAAAAAGAGATGCAGAATGACTGCTGAAATTTTATTCACACGAACCAATCACACAAACTAAATGTGGAAAGTTAAGGTATTACAATAGCTACTACAGCTAACCAAATTACAATTGTTAGACAGAGAAAGCTATACCTCTGCTTGGAAGTCTACTTCATTGTCAGCTGTGATATTTAAACCTGAGACAGCGTTGAAGAGTTCACGCTCATTAAGTGCTTCTGCCACACCTCCTTTTTGGAAGAACTAGCCAATATAAAAAGCACACATTAAACACTTTACTACACAGAACAAAATATTCCTTTTCCTTCCCCAAGTTACAATTACAATATTTAGTCAAAATTACATTTTTGCTTTTATTGACCCACAGATAAAAATAACTGAAATACGTTTTAAGTTCTAGTGGTATCATTTTACTCTTCCACACTTTTTTCCCTTTCAGAAAAGAACACCATCAGCATGGACAATATGCAAGAGTAATCTTGTATATACGTGGTGGAGATAATTTTTACTGAGTTGTATTAGTTGATTTTTAATTAACTCTGAATTGATTTTTATCTTGGAAGAGATTCAGCAGAACAGAAGATTGTCAGACAACGAGGTCCTACCTGTGCAACATTCCTACAGTCTCTGAATAAAAACTCAAGTCCGTGAGGATGGGTTGGCTCTACAGACTGACTGACATCAATGAGCCAGACCTGCAGTCACAGAAAAATAGCAATTCACTTTGTATTAAAATTTCACATTGGAGAGAGTGTCCAAAGAAGGGCAACAAAGATGGTGAAGGGCCTTGAGGGGAAGCCGTATGAGGAGCAGCTGAGGTCACTTGGTCTGTTCAGCCTGGAGGAGACTGTTGCAGTTACAACTTCCTCATGAGGGGAAGAGGAGGGGCAGGTACTGATCTCTTCTCTGTAGTGACCAGTGAGAGGACCCAAGGGAATGGCCTGAAGTTGTGTCAGGGGAGGTATAGGTTGGATATTAGGAAAAGGTTGGGCACTGGAACAGGTTCCCCAGGGAAGTGCTCACAGCACCAAGCCTGACAGAGTTCAAGAAGTGTTTGGATAATACTCTCAGGCCCACAGTGTGACCCTTGGGGATGGTCCTGTGCAGACTAGGAGTTGGACTCCATGATCCTTGTGGGTCCCTTCCAACTCAGCATATTCTGTGATTCTGTAAAACCTTCCCTCCCCACATTAAGAACAAACTCACCGTCCCATCATGCCAAAGCATGTTGTATTCACTCAGATCTGCATGGACCAGGTTGCACTCCTTATACAACTGCTGCATCATCTGCAAGGAACCAAATTAATGAAAGTAGTGTGCTATACTCCACATAAATACTGCTTGCATGACGATAAAATAAACAAACATAAAAAAGGCTTTTCCCCAACCACTGACTTAATTTACGTAAGTCTTCAATAAATTTCCACACAGGGAATCGCAGTTTTGGTACTCTGCCAGCAAACTAAGCTTTTATCACTGAACTTAGCTTTGGCAAGTCTGATGAATTAGTCTGGTTAACTCAGGTCACCTCTGCCAACCAGTCCAAGTGCATGAGACAGATAAACACGTTCTCTAAATATACATGTCATTTTCACTGCTATCACAGAGGAAAGAAGTCTCAGAGTTGTAGATGCTGAATTCTAACCAATATACATATTCATTTAAAACACGGTTGTGTTGCTCACTGGTCTCACAATTTGAGGCCTAGACCATTCATGTTACCAACACGTGGGGTTGGTTGGCAGGTTCAGTTTTTTAATTTCTATAATGTAACAGTGAGTGGACAGTTACAAATACGTTTGAACCAATTACAGCAGAAAATAGAAAAATCCACTGTGTAATATTCTAACTCATTCTTCGATTTCTAGGTTTGCTGAAGAGGGGGGTGGGAAGGGGGCGATCACTGGAAAGTGCTTATGCCTTGTAAATTAAGTGTTTGGTAAGCCCAGAAAGACTTCAGAGAATTTTATAAACCACATGCTGCTTCTATAAAAGGACTACTTGCTCATAATTCCTCTACTGCTAAGTATCTGTCATCAAGTCCCAGCATGTCTTCCACTCAGATTAAGACTAAATTTAAGTATCTTTTTTTAGTGGATAATTTTTTATTTATTCTAAGTCACACATTAAACAGCAGCAAAATAAACTTTGGACTTCATATCTTGAAAGTGATGCAAACATCCTGAAAAGTAAATAAATGATGATTTGTCCTTTAAATTGTTCTCCAAAAAGAAAACACAACCCAGAATCGGAGGAGAAATCAGCATTGTCTTACATTGAGAGTCTGATAGTAGGCCTTTTTCATGTCTTCACTACTAAGTGTTACATCCTTTAGTTTAGGAGCTGGGATTTGATCCTTGCCAATGAAAGACATAACCAAGACATGTTTCTTAAGGATAACCACTTGTGGACAAGGAATTCCTGCATTTTGCATTCTGTGGATCAGAAAATAGATACTGATTAAGGAAAACAAAAGCCCCAAAACCATATAGTTCTAGTTTCTAGATCAAGTAAGAAACTTGATCCAGAGTGAAAGAAGTTTTTGAAATAGAGAGAATTGAAAACCGAATGAATATATTTATTTCACATAGGAAAATTCAGATCGTAAAGTCATAAGTGAGTCTAAGAATGCTCACTGAACACCACTCACTTTTTAGAGCCTGCTAACTTCATGGGCTGTAAATTCTGCTGCCAAATCACTGCAGATGCTGACAACTCATTAAACCGCAAGAAACCAGAGGCTTTTTCAATCTATGGCACACTGTATATTATTCTGACCTAAAAAACAAGTCTAAACTTCTACCCAGACATAGTGTATCTTCCTTACACAGAGAAGGCATTGGACAACTACACTTGATTTTTTTTCTTTACCTTGTTAAGTTATGCATTTCTTTCTCAGCCCACATACGAATAATCTTCCGTGGATTCAATTTACTGAAGCGGTCTTTAAATCTGTAGTCATCCTTGATGTATTTGTCACGGTTCTTGAATTCATTAAGAGTTGTTTTAAACACTTTGATGGCACATTCCGGAGGAATAACTTTATCTTCAGTTGCACTTCTTGTGGAAGAAGTCAAATATATACAAACGTTAACTATTCGCATGCTTTTGGGGTTTTTATATAATACAAGATACAGTGATTTTTAACATAAGAGAAGATCTGACTTTCTATCAAATCTAGAAGCCAACTCAATTAAGTTTGTAACAATTCTATGATTAAACTTGCATATGAATGTTTGGGCTTTGGCATTTTGATTATATGTTGCTTATCAAACAGGTTACATCTCCCAGTTTGGTATTATTTTATTTAAATGTCATAGCTAATAACAGCCCTGTTAATGGATGTACTTGCTACAGGAATTTACAGGTGAAAATAGTCTTCCCTTAGAACAATAATAGTGGCATCACAGTATTTTGTAAAGCACCACAAATATATTGTGCATTGAATAGTACCAAGCAAAAGAACACTCCTGAACATCACTGAAGCAACGGTCAAGTTAAAAAAAAAAAAAAGGCACATCTTTTCTCCCCAACTCCAACTTACCTCTGTCTTGACATCTCTAAATAGATTATCTGTATTTGGGTTTTATTAGTTCTTTCGGAAGCACCACTAATTTAAAGTGAGCTCAATGAACTACAATCACTACTAACGTATTACAATCTTTCCAGTGTGGCAGTTTGTGAGACATGCAAGAGTCCAGCTGTAAAAAGTGAACAGCATCCCAACAGTATGCTCAAGGTAACCCTAAGGTAACAAAGAGCACCTCCATTGAGCTGCCCAGATGGAGCTGACCATATAGTGATCTGTATAGAAAGACAATCTTCAGGAAGCCTAATATCCTCATGACAGCTCTACAGTCTGGTGCAGGTTGGTGGATAGAGTTCCTCAAAAATCTCAAGACTTCTTTTTTATAAGGGGAGTACATCTTTTTCTACAGAAAGGCAGGCGGACTTGTCCCCATTCATTAAATGGACTCCAAGGAGGAAAGTGGGGATTTTTTTTACTTCACAGTTGGTGCCATTTGGTTTTTATACTTCATTATTATCTGTGTACACATGAATACAAACTTTAAAGGCTTGGAAATAAAAAAGATGCAGCTGTTTAAATATTTCTGTGGTTTCTGCTTTTTAAATCATCTCTGGTAATTAAAGCTACCATCAGTAACAACAACATACTTACTTTCCTCCATAGGCATGAAAAACAACAGATTCTTTTCCTGTGCTGATGCAGCCTGTGATGGTCTCCAGCATCCCAGCATTGACCATCTTGTACAGAAGTAAACGTGTTTTGGGATCCACTGCTTTCTCCTACAGGCAAGAAATGAATACTCAATTCATTAAAATAATTCTTTGCTTTACAGCAAATTTATAATATTTATATACCACCAAATTTCAACTATGTGGAAAGAATAATGTAAAAATAAAATTCTCTCAACTGATAAAGAGGGAAAAAAACCCCCAAATGAAACATACAGATGAAGCAAAATCATGAAGCAAAATATCCTAACTATTATATTTCTTTGATATCAGTAATAATAAAGCAAAGCAAAACACCCAAATTTGAAGAAGTCCATAGCAGGAGCCACCAGAGGTCCTACTCTAAAATCACCCATAAAGCCTATTAACTGACTTCCTAAATTATTAAGTCAGTTTAGTTGGTCACCTCATCTTCCTGGAACTTGCTATGAAGACAGATATTTGGAGTCACAGGGTTGAACTGCAGAGGATTAGTCTTCTGGATGGTTTCTATAAATAACTTCCAGGCAGTTTATTCATTATAGCTGATTAAGTTTAGAAAGATAAAGAGAGAAAAAAAAAAAAGGAAGGTGCTTGCTCTTACTTTGATATGGCTCTCACAGTAATGCAGCTCAAATAAAAACAGCCTTTTTCTAGTACTAGCTGGCTGATAACCATCTCCTTCAGCAATGTTAGTATAATATTACTTAACTGTTTTACTAAAAATGGAATGTTTCAAGAAGTTACCAAAGCAGTGTTTAGCTATTACACAAGATAAAAAGTATATAGAGAGAATTTATTAAAAACATACAGCAGTGGAGTGCTCCTTCTTTTCATGGAGCCTTGCACTTCGACGTTCCTCAGAGTATGCATGTTGCTTTAAGGCATTGAAGACTTGATTTGACAGCTTTAGGTCCATCCCAATTCCATCCCCAACTTGGAATTCAGGTGCAAACTACAAGCAGAAATAATAGAAATTTAAGCAATGTTACTAGCGGACACCAAAAGTTGGCACAAACAGAAATTTCTCATTCTGATTTGGAAATACCCAGGGTAGATTAGGACCTATGTGAAACCCACTTTTTGTACTGTTGTCACTATGTTAAAAAACATACTGCTTTAAACTCAGAACTCAAAGTTCTGCCCAAATAGATATGAGATTACCTAACATCCTGCAAAAATAGCACTTGCAGCATTTCCTTATTTGCAAAAGTTGCACCACTTACCTTAAAGAAAATGGAAGGCATGTACTATAGATAAACAGACTGAAAAGCTGCAAGTCAAACAATGGACTGAAAATAAGTTACTTGACTCATCAGACAAAATTAATTAAAAAAAAGAGGTTACACAATAGCTATGCCTTTCAAAAGTAGCTTCAATGTTTTATTTGCCTGTGTGCCAAACTTGCTGATAGTTTTGTTTTGCCAAAACAGTTCTGTGCAAATTCTTGAATCATGGTCAATAATAAACTATTATTAAACAGAAAACCCACACAACTCAAACTGCCAATTTGAATAACTAAACCAAACACTACTTTGCTTCGATTTGATGGGGGGAAAAAAAAAAAAAAAATCAGCACCCTATCCAATAGCATAGATGGACAAGCATTAGTTCTTGGTTGAATTGCAGCATTCCAGTTTTATACACAAAATAAATTTCCCTAAGTTTTCACTTACATTTTCCATGCGAGCAGTGTTCTTTCTTCCGCATACCACTTCATCATGTTTAGTAGTAATATCTTTTCCTTTTCCTATGAACCCCCTTCTCGGTGTGGTAGTAGGTTTATCTGCCAGCAGTGAGAAAAATAAATCAAACTTTACATCTAAACAAACATAATTTATGTTCGCACGGGTCCCACAACATCAACAAATGTAACATAATTTAAGATTATTTTAATTGTATGATCTCAGTGAAGTCTTCTCTTATCCTGACAGCTTCTTTTGCTATGTTATGACATCTATGTCTTCTCTGGGGTGTCAGACACATTTTTGGCATATTAAGACAGGAATATTCAATCTCATGGGAAGATGGTATTGACCCTAGCCAAATGTAGATGACTGATACGCCCATCTCAGAATACTTTCCATGTACAATAGTTATTTAGCCAGATTCAGCCACTGAAGCCAGCCAATATACTGGCAGTTAGAAGCCTGAAATTACCTGCCCAACCTCCTGCTGACACCTCCCAGTGAGATAACCTGCTTTTACATACAACTGGTATACCTCCTTACGTTCAAAGAAAACTTGATTTAATTATGTAATATTCTTAGGCCTATGAACTGAAGAAATTGTATTGTTTAAAACTGTGACATACCTGCTCTGTAAGGATCATGACGGGTATCCTGCCAATCAACCTCATCCTCTGAGCTGTCACTGTCATAGGGATGCACCTTCCGATAATTTTCAAAGGATATGGAGACTTGAGAAACAAAACAAGTAAGTATGTCAGTGATTATCAGGGATTTGCTACTTCCTCACAGCTCTGCCAACTTAGAGTGCCAAGAATATCTCCAAAGCAAAAATTTTTCTTCTGATGAAGGTACCTTTGCTATCTCCATTGATCTTCTTCTCTTCACGCCGAAGCTGTGCATCATATTCCCTGTCAAATTCCATCTGCAGCATCTGAGCTAGCATTAGGTCACTAGAAGTGTCAATATTTTCTCCTGTAATAAATGGACCTTCAGCAACACTGTGTGAGATGAAAGCAGAAATTTTAAAAAATTAAACACAGTAATCTAAGCATAAATCACTGCTTTGTATCATTTCATCACTCTATACAAAAGACTTGATGTAGAGCTGCACAGAAAGGAATGGATCTCAGCTGTCTGCCTCCCCTTTAAGCCAACCCTAAATATTAATAGATCATGACTTCATTCCTCTTTGCCACTTTTTTATGATGGAAACATTACTTAAACTTTTACTTGCTTACCATTCTGTAAGAAGCATTAATCTCTATTTTTAAGGTGTCCTTCACCAAAAAAAAAGAAAGCATACAGGTGTATGCGTGTCTATACATATTTATATGTTTTGTAAATAAAAACAAATAAACCCCCAAATAGTAGCGCTTTGCTTTGCTCTGCTTCACAGGAAAGACTGAAGTAAAACTTTTTATAAGTTTAGAACTAGTAAGCTCTTGGCCCTTGTTTACAGCTTTCAAGTAGTACGAGGATACAGGTGATATACCTGACAGTTCTTGAAATAATATTTTACACTGTTAAAAGGAGTCTCTAAGAGAGTAGAAAAAACCACCACATTTCTGAGATTTCTCTAAACATAGCTTACAGACTGGGTTAATGCAAAGAAAACATCAGGAAAGAAGGAAGGGCAACAAAGAAGAGAATCTAAGGAAGATTTTCAGATGGGGAAGTCATCTTCACTGAAAAAGATCTGAAGAAGCAGAGTTAGGAGGCAGCAAGCAAAGCATTTGCTATATTGCTATGCACTAAGCACATTGTAAAAACACGCACAAGAGGGAGAAGATGGCAGCACAACTATGGAGATCACTAATCCAGGGCTTGAACTTACGCAACCACTTCAGGAAAAGCAGCATTTTCCTCCTCCAGCTGCAGTTCTTTTGCCAGCTGTTCACTCATTACATCAGCAAGAGAACATGATATTGATGTTGTGTTAGGGGCTCCCCACGGACACTGTAAATAAACAATTTATTCAAATCAGTAATATTTGTAAAGTGACAACACAATAATCAGGATAATTAGCTATCGCTGGCACCACAGTAAGCTCATGTAATCTTGTAAGAGCTTGTCTTCTACAGATACTTAGGTAACTATGGTGTACTACTAAAAGAGTAGTTTCATAAATTCAATATAGAGAACTGGGGTTGAAAAGATGTTGGTAGTCACAAATCGGGGGAGGAAAAAATCAGCTTGTCAGTACTCTCTGAAGACGGGGTAAAGCCTTCACAGAAAGTTTGCTTTCAAGTGTACACACAATCTATGTAAGACTTCTCTTGGAATAACACAACCGTAATAGCTTATGCACAGCTTCCTTCCCGGTTTTTTTAGGGCCCTGAAACGACAGCCGTCATAAAACATCCCCTCAAAAACGCAGAAGCACACACACATAACCTCGCTGCGGGAGGCGGCGGCTGGGGAGGGACGAATCCAGCCAAGCTGTGACTCATTGCCTACCGCCGTGATAACCAAGCTCACTTAGCTCCAATTCCCTGCTCGCCAGCAGAGCTTGGAGAGAAGCAACGCATTTATCAGGCTGCCACAGCAGCCCTGTCCAGCAAGGAGATAATTGCCGGTAGCAGCAAGAACGGCATTCCCCGTCCATCGCTGCTCGGGTGGCTCTGCCGAGTGACCGTGACCCTGGTGGTGCTGACACCGTCCCGCAGCGCCCTCTCCACGGCCTCGGTTCTCCTCCTCCTCCTGCACCTCCGCGGAGCCCGGAGAGCGGCGGCCGCCCCTCTGCGGCCCCGGGCTGCCGGCACAGCGCTCACCTTGCTCTGCCAGGCGGGGCCCGGACCGGCGTCGGGGGGGGCGGCGGCGGCGACTCCCACCGAGTCCATGGGGCACACTGCGGCGGGCGGAGAGCGGCAGGAGCGGGGTCTCTCTTCGGGGCAGCGACTCTCCGACTGCGAAGCCTTCCGGGTCCTGCCCGGTCCTCCCCGGCCGTCACGGGCCGTCAGGCGGCCCATTGGCCGCCGGCTCGGGCATCGCCCGCCTTTCCGGTGATGTCAGCGGGGCGGCCGCGGGAGGGCCCGGCACCTCGCCCCGCCAGGCGGGACCCGGGGAGCTGAGGGACAGCGCTGGGGCTGGGCTGGCGGCAAAGCGAACGGGGGGAATTTAATAGCTGACGTTTGTTTTTATCTCAGGAAGTAACCGAGGGAACCATGGAAAAAAGCCAAACCAAACCAAACCGTACCATACCATGAGCGAACGGCAAAACAAATGGATGAAACGGAGTCCAGAGAAGGGCAACGAAGCTGGAGCAGGATCTGGAGCACAAGTTCTGTGAGGAGTGGCTGAGGTTGTTTAGCCTGGAGGAGGCTCAGGGGAGACCTTATCGCTCTCTACAGCTGCCTGAAAGAAAGGAGGCTGTAGCCAGGTGGGGGTCGGTCTCTTCTCCCAGGCAGCAAGTGACAGGACAAGAGGACATAGTCTTAAGCTGTACCAGGGAGACTTAGGTTGGACATTAGGAATAATGTCTTCCCAGAAAGGGTGATTAGATGTTGGAATGGGCTGCTGAGGGAGGTGGTGGAGTCGCCATCCCTAGAGGTGTTTAGGGAAAGACTGGACATGGCACTTAATGCCATGGTCTATTTGACATGGTGGTGTTGGGTCATCAGGTGAGCTCGATGATCTCAGAGGTCTTTTCCAACCTAATTGATTCTGTGAAATTAAATAGATGTTTGGTTTTATCTCAGGAAGTAACTGAGGGAATGGGGAAAAAAAAAACAACCCATAAGCAAACAATTTAATCCCAATCCCATACCTCATGGTACATACAAAATTAAATATTTTGTATGTGACCTACCACCTCTTACACCTCAATTTTATACATAATATTTTTCTGGAAAATAGTATTGTGACTAAAATGCCCTATTTCCAGGACAGGGGCAACAAAATGGCATTTTGCTATGACACAGATGCTGTTTAGGTCTACTTGGGCAAGTTTCCCAACAAGAAGGAAACAATGTCTAAAACCCTTGGGCCTGGCTCACCTCCAGCTGTTGAAGGTACCTATCAGCAATTGTAGACAAAGGTGCCATCACAATTTCCGTCAATTACCCGAAAAACAACTTAGCAAAGTTGGATGGCTCCAAGAACTGAAGTGGTAAGGGATTGTATAGCTCCTGTGGCATCTCCCAGTCTCCTTGGATTAAGTTCCGGGTTACACATCTAGCAATGCCCATGCTGTTGGGCAGGCCTAGCAAAAGCCACTTCATCAACTCTCAGGCATGCAAGAATCAGCTTCATCGGCCAAAGTTCATCTAATTTGTCTTTAGCAACCTGCAATGACGTTACACAGTGCAATCTCCCAAGACAATTTGTTCCAGTGTTCATTATCGCAGGAAGTCCCCAACTAAAAGACAAACCATTTGGAAGGTGGTAGGGACCTGCAGGTATGACACAAGCTTGTGCCATGGAGACATTGTAGTGTGATCATTTAGGCTGGAAAAGACCTTTAAGATCAAGTCCAATCATTAGCCCAGCACTGCAAAGTGGTGGCGAAGGTGGCTTTTTCTGGTGATGAGTACCAGTGTAGTTCTTGTCCATTCTGCGCTTAGCCCTGGCAGAAAGAGATTATTTCTTTGCCTTTGCAGCTGCCTTTTTGTGATGTGAAGATTGCTGCCATGCCCCCTTCAGTCTTCTTTATCGAAATTTAACAATTTTATAAATGAGCAGAATATTAAAGCAGTGGCATGCTGCCCTGGGAGAATCATTGTTCTTGCACAGCTGTGCAAGCACTGATTAAGAAAATGGGTTTTGGTAGTTTTTGATTCAAACAGTGACTTAATATTCCTATGTCTTGTTATTAAGTTTTTAATTTTCAAAAATAAGTCTTCTATTTTAGTCTCTTAAATATTACCTCATTAGGCCTTGATCCCATGACCTCTTATATGAATGGATCAAGCTTTGAACTGAATTATATTAAGAAGAAATGTTATGTAAAATGACATCTAAACTAAATCATTTGCAACACATTCACATCTCACAATAAAAATAGTTAAAAATCTAGGTAGAGCAGAAACTTCATATTAATCAAAATTTAGAGCAAAGCTGTATAGCAATTACTTAATATGCAATTCAAGTCAGTCATGATAAACAACACTGGCAGAAATTTATATTTTCATGCTTGATCCCTGACTGTGATTTACACGATTTCAAAGTGATTTACAGGAATTCAAACCTGCTTCTGCATTTTGCTGTAGGAAGATATATCATCTTTGTCTGAGTCTCCCACTTGTAATAAGAGATAAACCAAGAGATATCACTCTGAGAGATATCACGCCACTGAAATAAGAAGTCAAAAGTACTCTTATTTCATGCTTTCGTTAGTCTCTGTAGATATCTGGAAACTTTTCTTACTCTTTTTTTTAAAGCTTTACGGGCTGAATTTTTGGCACAATGCAAAGTATACCTTTGTTTGCAAAATAGACTTCTGCCATGCTTTTGTAAGCAGGTGTTCTACAAAGTGGAAATGCTGTGTCACCTACCCTGCCGTCTCTAACACTGACAGTGGCTTGTCAGTGATCTCTGTAGGCCTGGATGGACCAAACCTTTCAATACTGGAAATCTGATGTCTGTTTTGGGCCACCACCTTACAAAACAGATAGCATCATGTCTGATGCACCAAAATGCTTGAATTCGTCTTGGTGCAGTGGCAACTGTTGAGCTGTTGCACTCTGTTGACTTTGTCTTTGGAGGCTAAACATAGCAGGTGAGACAGGCTCATTTTATGGGCTGGATTTGACTACCTAGTGCCCCCTTAACTCCCCAGTTTAGGCCATGCTCAGTTCCTTATTTGTGCTGCTTTGCCCTCTAAAAACAGGGTGAACAAAGAGAGCATTGCCTGAGCAAAGTCAAGGTGAGAACTGCAGAGATAGGGCCTTGCTTATACCAGGTCTGGCAAGAATGAGGCTTACCTAGGCCATAATAAGAGGATGCCCAGTAACCATCACTTATTAGGGAGTGTCTTTCTCTGCTTCTCTACCTCTCTGGGATATTTACAGTTTACATGTCACCATTTAATCATAATGATCATAGAATAGTTTGGGTTGGAAGGGGCCTCTAGTCATCTAGCTCGAACTCCCTGCTGTGAGCAGGGGCACTTTCAACTAGATCAGGTTCCCGACAGCTTCACCCAGCCTGAATTTGAACACTTCGAGGCAGATCCACCACCTGTTCCCGTGTCTCACCATCTTCACCGTAAAAAATGTCTCCCTTATATCGAGTCTAAATCCAGCCTCTCTCTGTTTAAAGCTGTTACCTCTTGTCCTATCACTACATGCCCATGTAGGAAGTCTCTCCCCATCACTCTTGTGGGCCCCCTTTAGGTACTGGAAAGCTGCTCTAAGGTCTCCCCAGAGCCTTCTCCGAGCTGAACAACCCCTGCGCTCCAGCCCGTCTCCATAGGAGGGGTGCTCCAGCCCTCTGATCATCTCTTCGCGACTGGACTCGCTCGCTCCTAACAGGTCCATGTCCTGTGCTGAGGGCCCCAGAGCTGGACGCAGCACTCCAGGTGGGGTCTCACAAGGGCAGCGTAGAGGGGGACAATCAGCTGCCTTGGCCCTGCTGGCCGCGGTTCCCGGGACGCCGCCCAGGACGCGGCCGTGTCCGGGCTGGGGGCGCTGCCGGCGGGCCCCTCAGCGGGCACGGCCGCCAGGCGGCAGCAGCG
>VXAY01004091.1:833815-885072 GCA_013399855.1 Oxyruncus cristatus
AGGGCGGGCGCGCGGCCGCCCCAGCCTCGGAGGGGCCGGGCGGGGCGGAGGGAGGTGCGGGGGCGCTGGGCGGGCGGTCCGCCTGGCAGGAGCGGGGGCGAGGTAAGTGCAGGGACCCAGGAGGAGGCGAAGGAGAGACGATGCCCTCTGCCTGCCCTGCCCCGCCCTACCCTGCCTTGCTCTGCTCGGGGAGAGCCGCGGACCAGCCCCTCCCGGACGGGACTACCCCACGAGTGAAAAATTCCCTGGCATTCCAGCCCGAAGATGCACCGCCGCCCAGCGCAGTGTGCTCCCGAAACTAGGGACAGGACTGTCTGCTACCGTTTTTCTCGGTGTGTGACATCTTAACCCTTCCACGGAAGTTCCAATACTGGCTTGTTTAGGAGAGCAAAGAGGTGACATCATATCATTCCAATGAATGAAGTGTTATAGAGCCAGAAATTAGGCTGCTCGGAAAGTATCGCTGATGCTGTATATACTGCACTATTGGAAATCTAGCAACCACACTCATTCCCAAGAGATCTTTTAATTGGAACAATAATACCAAGGGAAAAATCTGAAATATTGAAAGTGTTGTACCAGTAGTGATACTAATGTTAACTTCCACCGACCCTGAGACAGCTTAATTAGTTGGGAAATGAAGGGCAAGAATTTTGTTTTCCAGTGTGTAACTTAGTTGCTTATTAGTATTGCTGAAATGTTTAAGCAGGAGAAGTAGGCTGCAGATGGCCACATTGTGAATAAAATTGTAGAGTTAAAACATAGTTTGAAGTATTTTTTTTTCACTGTGAGGAGGAGATAGAGAAGCTGCTCCTTGCTTTCCTATTTATCTTAGAGTGTGTGTTTCTGGTTCAGATTTGTGAAAGAAAAGATGTTATTGAAGCAATTGTGGATTTCCTGGGAGAGGGCTAGAGAAAAGCAGCATTTCAGAGGCGAAAATGAAACCGCTTCTGGGCAGTGGCCACTGGTTTCTGTTCCAAGGTACGCTTACCATTAAGGATGCCGAGGAATAGACTGAAATCCAGTCAGGAAGCAAAGTTTGTAGGGAGAGATAATCCACTTGATTTGACAGACTGCTAGGAGCAGTGATTAGTTAAACAGAAAGAGGCTGGAAGAGCTGACAAATTGCGTCATGGATTGGGTAAAGTACTTGGCTTAACTGTACTTGAAAGGAAGTCAGAAGGACTTTGACATAGGGCCTCCATTTTCAAACCTGAATATGGGTTTTAGTGTAATAAAGTTAAAAATAACTAGTAATAAAGTTAAAAATAACTAGTAATAAAGTTAAAAATAACTAGAATACAGACCTTTTAGTTGTTGCAGGTGATATGCAAATACAGGGTGGGGTATGGACATGTGCGGATATATAGTCCCTATTTAAAACCCATGTGGTAGTTCTGAGTCGTGTAGGTGTAATATGGCTCATCAACATGCCTTGTCTTTGTACATTGATGCCATCTTCCTTGTGACACCCTACACACCTAAACACTGGACCTTGCAAAGTGCTCAGCACAGTTTGCTCCCTGTTGAAAGCTTTCAGCTTCTCCTTTTGCCCTTGACAGCTTCTGCTGGCTCCTGGAAGGAACAGCAGGTATGTTTCATGTCCTCTGAGGAAGCTTCAGTCATTCTTCTCCTTTGCAGAAATGGTATTTATATACTTCATTACAGGAAATTGTTAGATCCTGATATACATGTGGAAAGACACGTAATAGTGCCTCATATTTGCATACATACATATATAGCGTGAAAAGACACCAGCATCCATACGCAGAGACCCTGACAAAGAGTACTAAGGCAATAACACAGAGACTTTGCATTTCACCCCCATTTATTACATCTCCGATTGGCTTTACGGACTGCTTAGTATTTTACGCAAAATAGCATGTGAACAGAATGTTAGGTGTGTAAGATGCATTGATCATAAGGAGACAGTTACGTTAGATTATTGGTCTTGATTCTGCCAAAGGTTGCCTCTGTGGTATGATATGATGTTAATTGACAGGTACTTATGGCTTTTTGTTTCTGTTAATCCTTTTCCTGTTCAGTATGATGCATGGAGTGTGCTCAGAAAGTGAAAGTACAATTCAGAAGGTAGCCTTCTCCATTGTTCAGTCACTCCATGCCTCACATACTGTAACGTCTATTACCTTCCACAGTGACTGAGGCCGCATCCAGCAGTTCTGGTGTGGAAGGTGTCACAAATGAGTGGTTTAGGTTGCTCAAAGAATCACTGGCAAAGGTATCAGCAAGAGTGGGTTTAATATTAAAGTGAAATCACAACAGGTTTCGTTGGCAAAGTTTGTTCTACTACCATCATTACTACGTACATTATGTCATTATTACATTAGTACATCATTGCATCTACTACATCATTACAAGGTGGTTAAAGCAGACAGAGGAAAATCTGACTAAAATCAATCAATCTAAAAATAAATCAACCTAAAATGATTTACGTGGAAGGGGTAGGATAGGAAAGGGTATTTTCCATCGGAAATAAGACACTCCAGAGTCTCAGGGTTCAGAGTGGACCGACCCCCTTTCCAAAGTTAGCCTCATACTTGGCCAACGGTTTAGACCTAAAGGTTTTAACAACACCTAAACTTAACAGTGCTAGATGAATAGCTAATTTAAACAATTTAACAAAACATTCATACAGAAACTACAATGGGTACAACAGTGACTCACTTGTAGGCCTCTCTTACTTATGAATCTAACGTACTTAAGAATCTAAGGGAGCAACATTCACAGTACATTTACTATAGCATATTCACACTTGTGTTCACACAGACCTGAAGAAGTATGTACAAGGTATGCCTGTGAAAAATTCCTCTTGAGTGCAGTGAAATGCTCATGTCTTGAGGAGTGGGGGTGTCAGCCCAGGCTTTATTGTCGGTGTTTGGTGGCAGTCCTCCAAGTATAGCAAACTGGAGAGTTCACTGGCTCTGAGAGGCATCCACTCAGGGGGAAATTGCTGGTCACAGCTTGCTGTGGTCCAGGAGAGATCAAAGGGGCTCACTTAGGACTGCTATTATAGGGTCACAAGAATTGGCTTTAGTCATAGTAATTTTCCATCCTGGCTGCAATGTGGGTTGGTAACTTTCTCTGAAAGTTCAATAATAAAAAAGTTGTTCCACTTGGGTTGTTTTGCAGGCAAGAAAAATAAGTCTTTGCTAAAAAACAGGAGCTAGGTCCTGGGAGCAGACAGTGTTTCTGATAAGCTCAAGAGAAACTTAGCCCAGGTGCTATTTGTCAAGACTGAGCCCTAATGTGCATTTCCGAGACAACAGTGTGGCCTGAGAGGGCAGGGGAGAAAATGTGCCAAAGAGAAATTACTAAACATTTTTTTTGTCTTTTCTACCAAAATAAGGAAAAATGGAAACTTTTTCTGTGTATTTTGTTGCTCTTGTCATTGTTTATTAATGTTATAAACTGTAGGTGTTTGATGTTCTTTATTTTGGTATTTGTTTTCCAGTATGTCCTGTCTGTCCTGCAATTTACCTACCCTACCCTTTTTCAAGGGTAAGTACTGCTTTAAGAATACAGTTGTTTGAAAAATGACTTTCATGTCTTACCGTTCCGTGCTGAAGGTAACTTCAGCACCTCTTGTCATTACTGGCTTTTGCTGTCTAGAGAACATAATTCATAAAGTCTTAGTAATGCATTCATTAATATGTCGGTTAATTTTTTTAACATCCTGGTGGTGATGTAATTAAGACAGACAGAGTCCATAATTTCTCATTTTTCTGAAAGTCTTAGCTTCAGCATAGAAAAGTAACAATTATAGTGCAACCTATCTTCTTTGGAAATAGCACTCTTGGATAATCTGCAGTTGTGGTGTATTCTCTACCTATGCTAGAGAGAACCAACCTTAAAACCATCTTTAGGCACTTACAAATACCACGTTGCTTATTTGTGTGCTTAGCTTTGGTTGTTAACTCTGCATCATAAGTCATCTTGATGATTGTAATGAGAAATGTGGTGTTTTGACAAGTGTCCATATATACCATCAGTGCTGTTGATAATTTGTGAGACATTCCATGAAAATCTGGCCTCTTAGAGTCGAGGCTTTCCCCATTTGTTCTTTTGAGATAATGTTGAAATCTATACACACTGGATATCTTTAGTTCCTTTTCTGCTGCTTAGCATGGCTTACATCTTTGTCTGACTTGCAGCCCCAGGACTGCAATCAACTCTAGAAATAGTTGCCTGGGGAATCTCCATTTACTTTGAGTGTATTCAGCTCAATTAAATATTCAGTGAATGCTTTTTTCATTTTTGGCACACACAGAGACTGTCTCTTGGACAAGACTTTTATCGTATGGGGAAAGGGTTTTGAGTAAAGTTTGAAAAATACACACGTGGTAAATCAACAGTTAACAAGCGTATTTCAACAGCAGGCAACTGCCTTCCTGCATCTGTCTTACCACAGTTATTTCCTTTTGCTATTATTTGGCAATGCATCTCAGTATCTTAATATTTTTCCGTAAGTTCTGGCATTTAAAAGTGATCTTTCCTTGAAATTTTTTTAAGTGGCTCAGACGCGCTTTCATTTGAAGCTGTGACAGATGAACAGAGGAGGAAAGGAATGCCTTTCTCAGTTCATGCTGTTATAGTTCATTGTCATTGGTTTTGTTCCCTCTATAATCTAAGAATATATTGCATAGTGCTAAGCATCTGAAACTGTCACTAACTTCAACTTCCATCATTAAAACCTAAGACGAGGAAATTCTTCACAATAAAGCTGATAGGAATTCATCACTGGCTTGGATAGAGCATGGTCAAGACTCAGCAAGCATCAGGAAAATCTGGCTTTTGAGCTCTTGTATGCTTCTCATCTTAAAAAAAGTGCAGTGAGCTATGATATTAGCATTGAATATTTACCATATCCATGTGGAAAATGAGCCCTCCCTTCCCTGACAGTGTCCAACAGCAGGTAATACTGCATAGAGTGAATATTTTTTTATTTGTGTGTGTGTGAGAAAGATTTTAAATAATTGCTTAAATGCATTGCAATGAATGGGAATAACAAATGAACTCACTTCTATATCTGTTAATGGATGTTAATGTCGTTTAACATTGTAATGGAGTATCTCTGAACTGTCCTAGATATTCAAGGATTTTCACCCAAGAAACATGAAACACCTCTCTGAAAACCACTAACTTAAGGAAGAAGACAGCTAATAAATTATTTTAAAACTTAAAAAAAAATCAGCATGTGTCACTACTCATTTTGAGCTATCTGCAAGTATTTCTTAGGCCTCACATATTATTTCTGTAATAGACAGAGGAACAGCTTTGTGGTAGGATAAGTCATTATATAGATAAGTCAACACGGAATGAACGTAATTGTTATGTACATTTTGAATGAGAAAACCGCAGTGTTGTGGTTTATACACAAGGTTATCTGGCTGTAAAGAGGTTTTCTCTAGGGGCTCTGAATCAGAGGCTCATGCAGCATAATGATGTTATTGTTGATGACACTTCACTTGGTGCTTGCTACACAAGCTCTAGAGGCAGGGCAGGAAGCAGTCAGTTCAAGGGATTTTGTAATCTGAAGCCAGCATGAATTACCATGGGAAGTCATGGAGATAATGTTTGAAACTAGTAGGACTACATGCGCTATCCTTGGGGCTTATTTCTTCAGCTGAAGTGAGTCTTTTAGTCCTGAAATCATGTTTATTTGTTCCAACAGTAACAGTTTATGTATGAAAAGATAGTCACCTCTTGTCACAAACCTTGCCTCGCTTACATCTTCAGATCATCATGGCTGTAACATTGCTATTGTTATTGTAAACCTTGTGTAGGAAGAGATGATAAAATAGGGATTGAATAACATGATTCAGGTGGTTGTAGTAGATGGTAATTTATTTCTAAAATGTTTGAAAGAGGATGTGGAAGCACCAGATTATTACAAAATCTGGAGGAAATGAAAGCCCACAGAAATAAAAGATTCAGAGGGAAATAGTGGCTTCCCTGGTCACCTAGAGAAATGGTAGATAACTGGAGTCATGGGTTTGCTGTGAGAAGTTTTGTGGATTCTAAGGTCATTCTCATGATGAAAGAGGACAAACAATTCAGAGATGCTGTGTTGTTCTGTTTCAGGTGGCAAACATTAGTGGGTGGACTTCTGCTTCACCTCTCCTGGAAGCTGGGCTGGGTGGAGATAAACTTGTGTTCAAGGTACTCTGCATTTGTTGGTATCTGCTAAATACTTATTTTCTGTTGCTGGATCACAACATAGTTAGATTGGTTGTGGAAGTCACTAACTGGCTAAAATACAGGTTGGTCGTGTGTGTGTGTGTGTTCAGCTCCACAGATGTAGAAGAGAACTTGTGTTTTAGTCAAGTTAATCTTTTATCTGTTGTGTAGATAAATGGAGGATATTGTTATAATAGCCATCAGTGATATTGGTAGAAGCAAACATTGCTTTAGTGGCAGTTACTGATATCTGTATATTATTATGAAATGTGTACTTTTGGTGTAGACTTTGTCTTCATAGAACAGTCTAGAGGAATTTAACCATCAGTAATGTCCTTTTTTAGTTCAACTTGTCATCACTCATGATTACTTCTGCTTTAAACCATGAAATTGAAGAAGATGAATCTTTTTTTTCCCCAGCTTGGAAGAGATATTTTGTTTTTTTTCAAATTCGGAAAGAAATTAAAGAAAATACTGGACAAGAACCACTTTTTGATGTTGAATATATTGTTTTAATCTATGAAAAGTTTTGATGAAAAATCATTTGTATTTTGATGCTGGAGACTTCAGGCCACTAGGTGTCAGTGCACTGTAGGAAAACAGATTAAAATACATCTTGAGAGACTTGTTAGTTTAGTGAATGCAGAATACCTGTTCTAGAATAGACTGAATGGAATGACCAGAATTAATTGACATGTTTTGGCTATAATACAGACAAATACTTAATCATGAGTTTAAACCTGTCGTTCTTCAGAAGAATCAGGCACATGCTTTAATGCTTTGCTGAGCTGGACTTGTAGCTTTTATCTCCTGTATTAAAACAGAACAAAATAAAACCAAAATAAAAAAAAGCAACCCCAAGAGCCAAAACCCTCTAACACCCAAAACCCAATCAACAAACCAAAAAACTCCCCAACAAACAAACTTACTGTCCAAAGGTGATTTTAGTACTCCCACTGGAATATGGATATTTCCACATCCCTACCCCTTACAGAATATTGATCTCTGAATCTATCTGTTGGTTTGGGGTTTTTCTGTGTATGTGTAGGATACTTAGGAATACCATATCCAGTCTCTCCATGCTTCAAATAATAAATTGCCATCCATTTGTTTATTTGTTTCTACGAAGTCTCAGTTTTTCTGTCATGTGGACTGATCTCATATATCTTCTGAGAGAGTTCAGGTTGTCTCCAAGTGTCTCAGCAGAATTAAATTATTACATAAAGATCATCAGCCTTTGTCCAAAGTCCAGGATACTAACCTCACAGTAAAGACCAAATAAAAACATATTACTTAGGGTGATCTCTCTTAGGTTTTGTGGATAACCTGCTTTTCATCTGCCTCCCCCTCAGTGCTCCCAACTTTAAGGCACTCTCCATCATTGCTTCCAAACAGCAAATACTGCCTGCAAGGCTTGTATCCAAAACAAGGGCTTTGTGGAGCACAGTGGAATATGTGTAGCGTCTACATAACGCTGCTCAGTGCTGCAGTCTGCTGCCCAGCTTCTGCCTAGCCCCAGTAGGTACACAAGTGCAATGTGTTCCGGTTGGTATTTCTTGTGGTGCTGATTCCCCCACAGCAAAGCAGCAGCTCAGAGCCTTACTTAAACCAAAGCTACGAAGTGTGGTTTAGGGGAACCTACCCATTGACTTCAGTGGGCTTTGAATTTAGCCCTACAACAACCACAAGTTGTTGCTCATCAGTTCTTTTCCTGTTTTGCATGTACATCACTGTATTGGATCAACATAAGAAGCTGCTAATTGGTTTACGGAAAAGACAGATTGTTGATGCTGACACGTTACATCAAACATCCATTCATTCTTTTTCAGTCCTAAAATTCCCACTTGGCAGCATAAAATTCTACCCTTACATCATGGAAAAAGTATCTGAAGTCCTTTTCCATTGCATTACACAGTACTGAGAAGAGATGAAGACATATTTGGGATTCCTACAGTTTAGTGGTGGGGAACATGAAAGAGTGATATTTTTATGTTCTAAATGAAAATTCGGGTTTCATTATGTGTTCCTTTCATCTTCTTAGCCCTACCTTCCTTTCTTCCCTCCCCCTTCCTTCCATTTGTTGCAGTTCCAATAGGGTGGGGGCTGTTTTTGTTAGTGTCTGATGTGAACTCATTGGTAATGAGGCATGACAGTTTTAGATCTTGGTCTTGATGAAATTCCAGTTGAAGTCAATAACCTTAAAGGTGTTTTTATTAAAAATTATGGTGACTATTCAAGAAAACCCAGAGCAAATATTTATGCCAGTGAAAGGATCTAAAGATTATATTCATGGCCCTGGGTTTTTGACTGATTATCTTGGAAAATGATGTAACAGGAAATGTGATATTTACCATTTCTTCCTTGTCTGTGATTACATGTATCTTTATGTTTTGTTTTCATTCATACTGTTCAGATTTCATCGCTTAGTGGTCTGTTTTTCTTGTGTTCCATGAAGCATAGTAGTGTAGCAGTACCTATAATTAATGTTTTAAGTCTTACATGCTAGTTGGAAGTGTAATGCAAATTAAGGAAGTACAAGCAGTTTGGTTTTATTCTGAGAACAAGCATTATTTGCTAACTTTTTCTTGACTTTAATTCAAAGCTTGGCAAGAGTGAATTGATTAGCCATCACTTCAGTTCTGGGAAGCCTTTGATTCAGGCCCTTACCTCACTGCTATTCCTTTCTTCCCTTGCTCAAAGTCTTCCATTATTTGCTCTGAAATTTACCACCTACCTGATCCCTTTTTCCCCTTAAGTAACAAGATTAAAAAAAATGGAAAAGTGCAAATTCTGAAGCCCCTTCTCAGAACTGAAACGTGACCCTGCTGCAACAACCATAGCTAAAAAAAAATTAATCAGATCAATCTGATGACTTCATTCCTCCATTAGTTGTCAAACTGCCTCCAGGAGTTTGGCTTAGTCAAAGGAATATCATTAGGAAATCTCAAGAGATAGACTCCCACAGAGACAATCTGATCTTTAGGAAGAATCTCTTTGTAAATCTGGCTGAGAAATGAATGTGTGGGTGGCCAAGTGTATTTGTACATAGTGAAAATGTGTGCTGGCTGTGCAAATGCGCCATTTTATGTTTTCATTTGTCAGTTTTTGTTCCTTTCACAGCACATCAAGGAAATTAGTTGAAATTCCCCTCCTTTAAAACGAATAGGAGTAATTGCTAAGGAAAAAAACAAAACAACACAATTTTGGAGAGAGAGAAGCCAGGGAAAGATTAAAAGAAAAAAAATATATCTGCAAATAGTTCCTCTCTTGATTAGAGGAAGTGAATAATTTCTGACTTGGACTCTTTGGTAAATTGGAGGAGTACTGAACAATTGGACGATGACTTTAATATGCACACAATTGAAATTTATGTACATATATACATATTAAATTCCTTGCAAGCAACTGTTCCTGACTGTATGTAAACAGAATGTGGTGAAATAATGAGATTTTAATTGTTTTCACAGGTCTGAAATCCTGTCATGGCTTCCTGCTTCAGTACTTTTCGTGGGCATTATTTATGCTGGCTCTAGGTCACTGTCTAGATTGGTAAGAAATGCACAAGTAGAAGTCAACCCTTTTTTATCTCTACTTTGTAAACAGGGAACATTCCGTCATACATGGTGCTTAATGCTGTTCCTGGGTTGAGGGGAAAGGAGGGTGGAGGGGTTTAAATAATACGTCCATTGTTAATGGTGCTAAAGCAGCAATTCAATCCTATGAAGAATCAAAAAGCATCTCTGTGACAGTCCAAAGGACTCAGCATCCTTCCAGAATACTCAGTTTTTTTCAGAACAGGTCCTCAGTGGTCTGAATTTTGCAAGTAGGGAAGAAGCTGAAAAACTTAGTAGCTGTAACTTTGCAAAAGTGAGAATGGAACTGTGGAGTCTGTGGGAAATCCTTCCAGAAAAGTGATGAAGACCATTTCAGTGAGAGGCTTTTGATTTTTTACCGGGTTTGAAAAAATAAATTGAAAGTCGGAAAGAGATTACGGGAATTATTAGATTAATCAGTTTTATGATCCATTTGCATCACAATAACCTATCAAATGTTTACAATATGTCAAATCTACTTTCATTAAACTTGAATGCTTTATACTTACATGATACAGTCTTTCTTAAAAAAATAAAATAAATTAGTGGCATGGATTTTTTAAAAATAATGTTTTACTGCTGTTATGCAGTCTGCAAGCCCAAATTCTGCACTGGTTCCCTTCTGCATTCTGTCAGTGAATCTTACTGTAACTCTAGAGCCAGCTTGCTCCTGTCAACTCATAAACCCCAAAGAGGACCAAAAGGGAATTTTTTACGAGATACTGATTGTAGTGATCCCATGAACATTTCAGTAGAGAGGCAGAGCGGAAAAGGATAGGAGGTCTCTGTCCTCATAAACAAGGTTGGGGGCCTCATCTTGGACCCAAAAAATCTTGGGAAAGCACAGGCATGTGCTCAGAAGCCCCATGCTTCCAGATTAGTTCTGTCTCAGGGTGATTGTTACTTCCTCTTGGTTCCTTGTCAAAGGAAGTTCCATGGGGTTTCTCTGGTGTAAAGTGAGCAAAGATCCATGAGGAGAGCCTTGCCTGGACACAGCAGAAAGCCTTGGCAGCAGCATATTTTCTGCTTGCTCACCTGGGTGGTGGAGGAGTTATGAATCACATCCTCTCTGCTATTTCTTCTTACTTCGTAGTCATCCGGTTACTGTGTTTCCCTCCTGTTCCTGCTCTGGTCATTCATGAGTGAGCTGCACTGGAGCAGCAGAGGGGCTATGAATGTTTTTGATATATATCCCAAGCCTTTCTTAAGGAGAATCTCCCATTTCTGAATGGTTTTTTGTTGTGCATGAATGGGGATTTAGGGGCCTAATTCTGTGGCCATTTTAGGAGGAAAGACGAAAGGACAAGTAGTCTGAGGCCATAGTTATTACGTACTACCTTGTACTGCAACTAAATTCAATCTTACACGGAAGCTTTACTTACAGTAACTTTGTGTAGAACAGTTTTATGACACAGTGAGAAGAAAAGTGAAGTCTCCTAAACTCATACCTGAATTGGCTCACCTCAACAGCATATTTGAATTAAGCAAGTTTATTCCTAAAGCAGAATTTATGTACACTTTTTTGATCAAATCCAAGGAGACACACTTTCAAACACTCCTGTATACTGGCAGGGCTACAATTTTTATCTCTGTTTGTGCCTTTCCCTTAGAGGTGCTGGCAGTCTCCCCTGCCCAAGGGTTCAGGGCTGGAAGTGGAGGAGGACTGCTTAGGTCTGAACTGTGATGCGTTAACAAAAGTATGCGGAGCTGTGAGGGGAGGTTTGTACAGAGTCAATTCACCCTGCCTGCCCAACCAGTAAACCTTTCTTTTCATAACCCACTTACAAATTTAAGAAATAGTCACATCAAAGGCAATAGACATATGGAGAAGGTTAACTGGGCTAGGCAAACTGGAGCCATTGTTGGCTCCTAAACACATTTGGAAGAGCCAAAAGCAGAGGGGAGGAAAGAAAAACCCAACAAATTGGCTTCACAAAAGGAAGAATGTAAATTATGCTGTCAACTTTCCTTGTTTATGGGTATTTCTTGTATTTCCTATTACTGTGTCAGGCTCAGGGTGCTCATGTTATATACTTTTGGTTTTGTGTTTTCAGTTGAGAATTGGCTTTCAGAACTAGTGAAGGTGGGTCCAACAACTTCATGTCAGTTGTGTTTGTGTGATTTTCATTCCTTATTAGTTTAAAGATGTTAGAAATTATGTTGGTGTAACTCCTGCCTTTATGGATCCACCCTAGCTGTCATTATGACTTAAAATGTTTAATTAGCGATGCTTATCTGGCTTCATGGTAAAGAAAAGAAAATTACGGAAAATACAGATTTCTGAATGCAAGGTCCAATTTAAGAGATATTTGTTGCTTATATTACCTGATACTTAAAAACATGTACATCACTGAGAAATTACCTCATTCTCTACTCATGTGTTTTAAATACTATACATAAGTGGGGAAATACTGCTTCCTAAAATGGCTTAGTCTTTAGATTATCTTAATCAGAGCAGAGAATTGCTTCTGTTCAACTGTCTGAGAGACCATGGATCTGAGCTGGAGGAAGTATTATGAACCACTAATTCTGGTTGGGTTTGCCTGGGGCAATGGGTGTTTGATTCATTATTGTTGTCATTGGGGTTTGTTTCTTAATGATTTCATGTTGGGATGGTGTCCAGATACCTCAGTGAGTATAATTTCAACATCACTTGTGTATGAACTATTGCATTTCTACCCTAATTTTGGGCAGCTCTTCCTAGCAGTAACTGAAAGAAATCACCTAAAATCATCTTGCCCACCATTCTGTTTCTAGGAGTCACACTGTATTCTTTGTACCAGTAGACAGAGATGGGAAAACTAATGAGAACCATTCACTGTGGCAGGTGGAGATATTGGATCGGAGAAGGAATACTAGAGGGCAGAGACCTGGAGCAAATCTGAACTGAGGTAGCTGTGTACAAACTGGCTGAGCACTCAGAAGTGGGAGAAGCAGCAAGCAATGCA
The DNA here is from genome assembly GCA_013399855.1 of Oxyruncus cristatus. Taxonomy (NCBI): domain Eukaryota; kingdom Metazoa; phylum Chordata; class Aves; order Passeriformes; family Cotingidae; genus Oxyruncus; species Oxyruncus cristatus. The sequence goes on from VXAY01004091.1 coordinate 846,555, forward strand.
GGGCCTGCATTTAAAGATGCCTGTGCCATGTGATAATGATTGGAATGGGTTTAAGTCCCTTTTAGGAGATAAGGCATGGGTTTACAGCTTAAAAAACAAAAACCCAAACCACAAACATGTGGCAGAGCTGTCTCTAGGAGGAGCACCCCTTGCTATGTGTGTTACTCTTGTGTTGATTTGGGCATTTTTGTTCTCTTCCAACGGCAGCCAATCCCGGTGTTCCTCACTGTGCACAACGCGGCAGAAGTTATAACCTGTGTGTTCCAGAAGTTTGTGCAGAAAGAGGTAATTGATCTGTTTGTTGATACATTCAAGGTAACTACTGCGATATAGCTGCCCTGTAACAAGATACCTAATTTCTTTTAATATAAGCAGCGTTGGTGCAGTGTGCTTTTCTAGTCTCTCTCTGGTAGCTGGTCATTAGTGATACCCAGAGAGAGCTTTGCTGTTGACAGGTATCTGTACTGATACAAGATATGAAACACTGCACATGCATATCACCAGTCTGATCTGCATTTTTGAGACTGGCTTGATCCTGCTTCTTTTTACCTTTTGAAAACTAATATTCCCTCTCTGTCATAATTTTTATGTCCCCACATAAAAATCTCATTGTTTGAGCTGAGAGGGAGGAGGACTGGGTCCTTAGATCTAACCAGTATAATATATCTAGTGTGTTGTATGATTACAGATAGATCACATCTCCACATGAAAGGCAGGAGGAACAGTGCATTTTTTAATTTGTTTTGAATTCCTGAGAATCTGCCCCAAGACCTGTGAAAGTCAGGTGAATAATTCCAGCACCCTTTAGTAAGAGCTGAGTTTGTTTCCCACAAACTGTATTAAGGAACCTTCTTTTTAGGCTTTTCTGATTGATTAAAGAGCTGCTGTATGAGCTAAAAGTGGGAAATCATTCATCACAAAGTCATTTCTACAGTGGCCTCTGTCTTGCTGTAAAAGGGATCTTCCATTCATTATATCTGTTGTCTGCATTGAAGACAAATAAATGACCCATGTTTACTGCTTCCAACAAACAGAAGAGGTCACTAAGGTTATGGGCCTAAGGGACATAACAGTGTGTACCATGCTATGTCCCAGCTATTGTCTTCTGATTAGTGTCCCCGTCAAAGTGTTTCATTCTCCTTCTACATCACAGGCTTATGATTCCTCTCTTCAAAAACAAAAGCACTACAGACAAGGATAATGCAAAGACAGGCCTTGCTAGGAAGCTTCTCGGGAATAATTTTGTACCAAAGAATTGGGAAACTTCCATGAGTTTAGGTCAAGACTGATTTGACTGATATCTTTTATTAGGTACTTAATTAGCACCTACTTAAGAAAACTCAGTATTTGAGTACATACATGACACAGTTCTGGTATAATTCAAGTTAAGTTTGAGGACCAAGTATAAAGTTCATGCTGGTTTTAGATTTACCTGCTGGTAAGTAACCTCAAAATATAAATCAAGTTGAAGTAGGCTAATCTGTAATCCTGATTCTTCTTTTCCAAATTAATTTTGCTAAGCAGTGCTCAAATGTAATGGGCTGTTGAATGGTGCCAATTGAATTTTTAATACGTGTTTGGTGCAGTAGGATCAGCTGTCATCACTTTCCAGTTTTTGGAAGGAGAAAGCACTCTTTCACCATTTTTATCATTAAATTTTAATCTTTTAATCATACTTTCTTTTTTACAGCAGACCTCTCATCTGAAAGTCTGTAGGTAAGCTTTTAAAACTACTCACATTCAGATTCAGACTTGTTTTGGCTCCAACTTCTTTATTTGCTTCAGATAATGGCACCAAAAGAATGAAGAATGTAAGGCACATTCCTGTGGGCGGTGAGCCTAAATTGCAACATAGGAGTAATTAAATATTTTTAAATTTTTTTTTAACCATTGCTTGAAAAGATATGTTTTTTCTCCTTACAAAAACAAAAAAAAAAAGGCCAGAAGGTCAGTCTTCCTGAATGAAAAAGCAGCGCTCATAACATTTTTGGAAAGGAGACGGAAACCAGGTTTGACGTTCCAGTAGGTGATCGTAAACGGTATCAGAAAGATGATTAATGTGTTAAAAAATAGCTAAAAATGCCTTTCCTAAGAAATAAAAGGTAAGTAATATCTATTTCTGCTAGAATCGTTCATTTTGAGTTGGGAGTGTGTCTCTTCTGCCATGTCTGAAGTGACAGGATGAGGGGAAATGGCCTTAAGTGGCACCGGGGAAGCTAACTTGATATTAGTAAAAAATTTTCACTGAAAGAGTGGTTAGGCATTGGAATAAGTTGCCCGGGGAGGTGGTGGAGTCACCATCTCTGGAAATGTTCAAGAGACATCTGTATGTGGCACTTAAGGAGACGGTTTAGGGGTGATTATGGTAGTACTGGGTCGGTAGTTGGACAGATGATCTTAAAGATCTCTTCCAACCTTGATGATTTTGTGACTCAGTGATATTAAGCTACACAGCCTACCAACTCTTGTTGGCTCTGGTTGTTTGGGCTTCAAAAAGGAGATAGAAAGGGACAAACAAAAGTCAACCAACTGTGTATTAAAAGGTTCATTCTATGCCCCCACATCCCTTGAAGAAAGCATATTTGTTATTCTCCACATCCTGTAATCTTTTAGCTGTACTTAAGAGTGGATAATGTTGGGTTACTACTTAGTGTACTTAGAGGCATTATCTTCCTAATTTCTTCCTGTTATTTCCATTATCTAACTTACTCTGGCCTTGTCTTCATGACTGGATTATTGTCAAGGATACTGGAGTTTTTTATAATCTCTATTCTGTCTTTTCCTCTGCCCCTAGAGAGCATGAAAATAAGCTGCAAACCCAAGTGTATGTTATTATTAATAGTGACAGTCACAGAAATTTGGTATCAGTGTATTCAGTATAGCGTGAAGAAATACTGACTCAGCCACAGGTTAAGAATTTATTTAATTTAAATCAGTGGATTTTAGGAGAGGACTTACGTTGTCCTTAAACCATTTCTAGTATAATACCTCTGACTTTCACTTTCCTCTGTGTTCTAGAGTAACACCATCACTTTTAAGGGAGTCACTTCTTCTGAAATTATTGTAACAGGCAGTTCACCTTAATGAAAGAAGTTTTTGGTAGCCATTCAACCAGAAATTGGTTGATTTTGGCTTTCTGAAGAAGCCTAGGGAAGCCAGATGGCAAGTGAAGAATAATATTCTCTACCAAAAAAACTTGATTTCATCGGTTCTGAGATGTTTTGTGCTGCTTCTCTTCTCATACAATTTTGCTGTATATGAGTTACAAAGAATGCGTGATGTAAAACTTGTTTGTGGTGGCAGAAATTGCTTTTTAAATACAGAATAAAAAACTGAAGTGTCAGTGTGAAATTAAGTGGAATTGCCTCTACTTTGCTGAGAGTACAAATCCCAGTTGCAAGCTTTTGGTCTTGTGATTTGTTTTTTTCTCTTCTCCACAGTGTTCTGTTCCTCCTGGCAGCAGCAGTGTGCCTTCCTTTGTGTGACACACAGGTGAGCTCTGCTTAGTAAAGCAGCTCTAGTTAGACCTCGATGTGTGACATTGTGTTAGCATAGGAGGGATACAGCTTTTACTTGTAAGCTAGGGTAGGATTCCTGTGAAGGAACTGTAAATGTTTCCTATTGCTGTGTTGTAGTCTTGCTGTTTTTACTGTGTTTGCATCATGGTAAAACCTCTGAGCAGTCTGGACATGCAGCTCTTTGGTGAAGATAGTGGCTGAGGAAACCACGGTTTTACTTCTTACAGAGCTTGTCACTTAGGTTTGAGTTAATTGCATGTACTTAAAGAAGGTTCCTAAATTAGTTTTGTATTCACTCTACACGCTTTCTGTAGCTAATGAAGAAAGAAAGGAGGTACCTCCAGAGAGTGCTCCATCTGGCAAAGGTGTCTTCATTGGAGATTCTGTTTTGGAGACCTATGAAGGCTGCTGCCTTGCTTTAGACACTTCAGTTAATATCTGAGGTCAGATGAATTTGGAACTTGTCTGGATTCATCTGATCAAATGTGGCCATCGGAAGCATTGCACCTGCACTAGCTCTGCGTAGTCCATGGAGCAGAGTGGGAGCTTCGGATATGTAATTCATCTCCCTTGAAAGCAGACATCTAAAATATGCCAGGCGAACTCCTCTCAAAATATTTGGTTTTGCCCATCGATTGTGAAGAGGGCCTGCTTTGCTCAGGGGCAGATGTCTGTTTGAAGCACTCTTTTGGATACTCTGTGATTAGTTGGAGCCTTAGCTGCTGCAGAGGCTGAGAGGAGAAAGGAAGTGTGAGAAACACCTTAGTGATGGTCCTCTGATCCTTTTGCTCCTTCCTGATTGCCAATACAGGACTAAACAGACTGGGGTCCATATGCTCAGATTGTTTAAAATGCTGTACATATCTGAAGGAAATATAACCATCCCTGTCAAGACAAGCTGAGAACCCGGGTAACTGGCATATGCCAGGTCTCTAAGTGGGACAGGAAGAACTTCAGTCTTCCCAGTATTCTTTAGTCATCCTCTGGTTTAGCATTGCTCCCACTCGCTGTACTTGCTTTGGGAAGTTAACAGCAGGGAAATCACAATATGTATGTTAACATGAACATGTTTTTATTTATGTAGATGTTCTTTATTGCAGTTTGATCCAAATGGTTATTTATGGGCTCTAATTCACTTGGTCTGTGTTGGTAAGTACTTTTCTTTAAGAAAAGAGTTAGGAAGAGTAAATGTTTTGGAGAAATGAGCTTTATTATGAAATTACTGATATTTGAGATTTTTTACGTAAGAAACACTTGGAAAGAATGAAGACCAGTGAATATAAGAAAGTGTGATCCTATTATAGGTTTTCTGTTGAAAACAACAACAGAATAAACTAGGTATTGCAGTCTGTTAACAGTGGATGAGAAAATGCACATACAATCTAAAATAGCACTAAGTTCTTCTGGTTGTTTTTTGATGGTTACCTGCCGAGAGACACTTCTTTCTAAGGGGAGAATAAACATGAAAAAGGCAAGCAATAACTTGTAGTTAGAGCTTTATTGCACACACAGATTTTATTTAAAAACTGACAAAAATACTCTAAAATATCATGGAATATGGTCCCAGAGGAAGGATGTTGAAACGCTGGGGTTTTTTAGGCAATCATATGCTTTTTAAAAAATTTTTAACAGTGAGTTGCATAACCCATCAGGTTTTCTTTTTTTTCAGACTAAACATTGATTCGGATAAATCATAACTTCCCTGAAAAGCTAGGAACAGTCAGACCCAGAAAATCTGAAGAAAACAAGAGTAGTAATCTTTAACTGGGAGATGTGTGTCCTTTGGAGCATTTGGGTGGATAATCAGGCACTTGTATTTGATTCTTACCTGTCCTATAGACTGAGTGACTCATTCATATGTTAAGTCTTGTCTGCAGATTAAGGATGGGTCCTTCTTTATTTCTTCTATTCAAATTGTAAAATTTTCAAGGCAGAGGTAATGTGTGTATATGTATTTGTGTCTAGGGAGGTCTAGAGATCCCATTCTAAAATTTTGTTAATATTCAAATAGGAAATAGTGTTTTTTTTTCTCTAGGAAATATTATATATATAGACATTTGCTCATTTAGATAAAAGTGGAAGCTGTGGATTTTTTCCCATCAAATACTGATTTGCTGTAATGAGTGATGTTGTTGTTTCTCAAAGCTAAGGGGTTTCACATGTAGAGCAGTGCTTGGTCATGGAGGTGGAAAACTACTTAGAGAATCTTCAAAAGCCTTCTTCTGAATGTTTGAAATGTGTAGGAAGTGCCAACAAAATGTTTATGCTCAAAATATAGCTTCTTTCCATTTTTCTTGGTTTTGAGAGTTGTTGATTTGACTTGGAGTTTTTTTGTGTAATTAGATTTCCTATCAACTGAAATAGAGATGCTACAAGAAAGGGTAAATAGATGAACCAACCTACTGCATTAAGTTAATCAAGACAGGGCATTAGAGAAAGGACACATGTTCTACCCTTAACCCTGTCTAGCTGAGGCAGAATTGGGTACATCTATTTCAGTGTTCTACTGGATTTAATTTTTGTGATCTGGTTCTCTGTGAATCAAAAAAAAAAAAATACCCCAAGGCCTTGAAGAAAGGGTCTGAAAAAATAGAGCCTGAAGCTGTATTGTTTCTTCCATAAGTGCTTAAAGCTTTACCCAGAATAGAAATGTGAGCTAACCAAGACGTGAGTGGATCAAGAATGTAAAGAACCTGGAGACACTGGAGCTGAGAGAACTTTAAATAGTAAAGACAGCTCAGAGCCAACAGCTCTATATAGGGGTCCACACAGATTAATATGTCATAGAACTTACCCCAAAAGTTGGGCTGAAGAACCCATTCTGAGATACTTTCCTGTGTGTATTTGCACACACGAACACACACACACACACACACACACACTCTCTCCTTTGTAGATGCTGTGGGCTAGAAGTTGTCTCTTCCTCAGAAGAACTAGCAGAACCACAAAGCATGACTGTACTCTGAGATGATAGCACTTTGAAAACCATTAATTTGAAGCGATAGGTTGGAATCCTTTGTGCCGTGTTGCTAAACTGTAATTCAGAGGGGTTCCGTGTCTGCCAGTACCACAGCCAAACAAGCTGTTGTTTGTCAGGATGATTGCACGTTATGGCAATTACACATGTCATTTCAATTACAGGGGCTTACAAAGTGTTTCACAAGTTGTGGAAACCTGGCTCCTTAAGGTAATGTGTTTTCATATTCTTTTACAAAGAAAGAGATTGCTATCAAAGAGACTTAGAGACACATCTGTGTAGCAGTCAGGTAAACTGTAGGGATTTCTGCATTATCAGCATGAGCTGGGCCACTCTTGGTTAATCATTAATTGCAAGAGAAGCCTTATTTATTGTTGGTGACAATGGCATGTGGTTATTGATAGTTATACTGCTAACTGGGACACTGACTTAGTTTCAAACGTTGTATTTTCCAAGGGTGATGACTCAGCCCTGGAAAAAGAACCCATAATTACTGGCACAGGTGTTAAGAGGCAATGTTAATTTGTGTTCATGTGGAAAGCTGCGTGGTTTGAATCCGTCACTACCTCCCTTTGTGACAGTCTCAAAAGTGTTCAGCAGCTGCTGTCTTACCGCAGGACTGGAACGGCCAAGTACCTTAAACACCTTGAAACCTTTCACTAATCCCATTTGCATGTTAGAACTCCAGCCACACAATAGTAGTCTTAGAATCAGGTGGCGCTACGTGTTCACAGTGTGTGTAATCTGCAGTTGTCTGTATAAACGGAGATGGATCTGTTGCCACTGCATATTAAATGTATGTTCTTAATATATGCATCTGTAGAATATGGATAAGCTCATTTATTTCAAAACCATTTTCTGTTAACTCTGGTTAAAGGTTCTAAATTTTAGTCAGTCTCATTTTATTTCATTTTACATGAGTTCTACTGACATAGTAACAACAGAAATAATATGTGATTATGTGTAAATTAATATGCTGATTAATTGAGAATTTAATTTGTTAATATTGATAGTTATTACTATATTATGTTCATAATGAATATAATATGTTAGTATTACCTACCTATATTATATAAATTAATATAATGTAATATTACAGTGTTATAATACAGCTTAATATACTGATTTCTTGTATCAAATGAACTGCTTTGCTAAACGAACACCTTTTTTTCTTTCCCTCCTCTCTCAGTGATCTGGACCAACAGTACATCAACTATGTATTCAGGTAAAATGAATAAGTCTTTGATACACCATAACTGGTTTTATGTGGTATATCTTTTCATTTTCAACCTTGGCTTATTGAGGAAACTCATAGCTACCACTGCTTAAATGTATTTATTTAGCAGAACTTTCACTGAAAAAGCAGTGCTAAGCTGAATGGCTTAGCAGCTGAATTTTTTTGGCTCTGGTTATGGATGCATATGCCAATATACACCTGGGAAGGTAATGAGGTGTTAATTATGAATTTTTAAATCACCATGTGCACAAGTGATCTATCATTTCCAGAAATAATATTTACAGAGTAACTCCCTGGCAATACCCCACTTCAGAAACTAAAACTTGTACAACATTGCCAGAAGGGGAGGTAGTGATTACAAAAGTACTGTGTGCAAAGAACATGAGCAGTAACTGATTGTTTCAGAGTGCCGTTAGTGGGATTGAGTAATTCAGACTTTCAGTTGTTTTTCTGATTTGGAGATATAAAAGTCGCTTGTTATTTTTTGGCTAGTGAAAGAGCCTGAGTCACTGACCATATTCCCCTGCTTTTTTAAATGCAGTCCTTTCCTCAAAGAGCCACACAAGTCAGAACATTCAGTATACTTGGCTTCCAGAACATTCAGTGTACTTGGCTTCCACTGGGTTTTGGTGAGGCTTTATTTGAAGTAGAGCATATAGAGACTGGATTAGATTCTCCTCCATCCATATGTTGGATGACCATTCTTCTCCATCCACATGCTGTATATGTTGGCCTCTTCTTAGGATGGTAGCTAAAGTCATATGGGGACACTATGAAATATGAATAATAAATTCAAAGAAAGGGTAGTCAAAAGGAATGAAAGAGGGAGCGGAAGTTAGGAATAAGCGTAACAAAAGTAAAGTTGTGCTTCTGTGTTTGATCAGATGGATGACCACATGAAAGATCCTTGATAGGAGCACATCAGGGACACCAGTGTAGGAACATTGCTTCACTTCAGTTCCCATTTAACTTGTGAACATCATCCATATGATAACACTGTGTCTCTCTTTCTATCTTAGTTCAGTCAAATATCCAATTTCCACTCCATTCCATAAGTAATGCAGGCCTGTGATTCTGCCTCTGTATGATTCCAGAGTCTATTCACCAGGGTCCCATTCATGGATAATATCTGAGTATCAGTTTGCTTGAAGTGGTCTCTTGTTTAAATCAGTTGTTTTCCATATATGCAATGCACTATGAAATGCAAAGCAAATTAGTTTTATGCAAAGGAGGTGGTAGGTGCGTTTATTGAAACTTCGGAAGAATTGGTTGCGGAATTTGCAAATAACTGCCACATACAGAAATAACCCATGAAGTCTTGAATGAGCTGTAGCTGTTTTTCTGTGTTGAAGGGAAAATCATTAAACAAGCAGTAAAATCAATTGATTTTTCGTTTGGCAGCTGCCTGACTATGGCTCTCAGTTGTCATTTTAGTTGAAAATTGCAAATAGAACTGAACCTTTAAATTCAGATTTTGACTGAAGGTCTTAAATTTGCAGCTTTGTTTGAAAAGTCAGGCCTGGGTTCCTTCTCTGTTAGTTGGCGATCTTGGTCCTTTGGAGTCTGTGAACTTGTGTCCAGCAGAGAGCAGGAGTTCCACATTACATGGAAAGTACAATTGTTTATTTGGAAGCTTTTGAAGGGGAGAAACTTCTTGCTAAGGAGCTGTGAGGTGCAGTGGTATGTATTTTAAAACTTTTCTTTTTACAAAAAACACAAACAAACAAACAATCCAGCAATGGATTTGTGCAAGTTGGAAGATGGCTATTTTCAGCATCTGCTTAAAAGCAAAAATTTGTTATCAAAGCTCCCAAAGATCTTCACCAATAAGAGGCTTGAAGGTCAGCATAGCTTATAAGACGATGGTGCAAAGCAATTGCTGGAAAACAGGTGGCTAAGAGGAGGTGGCACACTGGATGCTTCTTTGTTTGGCTTGGGTCTATAGATATCTATATGTGTTTGTATTTCTATGTATTACAGAAGCTCACAGTCCATAACATTTGGACCTCATCTTGCCTAGGGAAAACAAGCAATACCATAGACAATGGGATAAGTGACACCAGATTTCTTCTAGAGTTTTGTTTTGTCATATTAGCTGATGATGTTTGAAGCGGTGTGAAATTTGGTGGAAGCTCTTTCAATGTTTGCAACCTCCATGACATACCACCTCCAATATTTAATGGGACTTAAATCCTTCTGCTGCAGAAGGCACTGGCAGGGTTTGTTGCTTCGTGAGACCTCTGCACATGTAGTTATCTTGGAGATCACTGCCACTTCCCAAATTTGGATGAAGCTGTTCAGAGCATTTGAGAGCTATGTAGAGCTGTGTACACACAACTTTACTGCACAAGCTTAATTTCTGTAGAAAACAGTCAAAAGCATTTTTAAATCTCACTGAGAAGAGGAATATTCTCTGAATGAGCTCTAACTCCTCACAAGCATCTCTGGGTCAGAATTACTGTAAATGTGGGTTTATCTCTGTCAGAGGGTGCCCAGCACTAAACTCTATGATTTAGCAGGTGTTAAGTTATATGCTGCTTCCTCTACTCAAGGCTTCTTGAGCACTGTTTTGGCCATGACAGAATCCCAGGTCCACCTCCAGGACAGGATACTGTAATGTGTATGGGAGATCTTGTCTGTACAGGCGTGATTGTACCATTCTATGATCTATGAAGGAACTTGCTAGTACGGTATTAGTGCAACTTTCTCCTCTTAGTACTATTATCTATAGGTCTTTAAAGCTGCTTATTTCTAACCTAAATCACACAGCTGGCATGCGGCTGTGCTGGTAAAAGAAAGCAGCCATGTGGACACAGACAGATAGTGTGTAGAATCATCAAATCATTTAGGTTGGAGAAGATCCTTAAGATCACCGAGTGCATTAATCAAACACTACCAAGTCCTACATTCGCTAGGCACCACATGTATATGTCTTTTAAGTACCCTTGGGGATGGTGACTCAACCACTGCCCTAGGCAACCTGTTCCAATGCTTGATAACCTTTTTAGTGAAGAAATTTTTCCTAATATATAGGAAAATATATAGGATTGTAACAGTAGAGGCTGTTCAAAGCATTTCTGTTCAGTATGAAAGAACAGTTGTACTCTGGCGGTAGAGACTACCTGCATAGAGTAGATGGAAAGTTTTGCACCGTATTACTGGATGTTAGAATGGACCAATATGTTAGAGTAAAAAATATATATTCAGATTAAAAAGAAACATTAACTGTATTGGCTTTGTTGGAGGTTTCCAGAGTTGCCACTGAAATTAGCAAAGTCTCCTGACATACACTGTCCTTACATGCCATGCACTGTTTCGTGTTTTAAAATCTGGAACAGTTTGGGAGGGAAGTACATCCTATGAAAATGTACATGAATGGGAACTTTCCAGAACTAAACAGATCTGAAGAAATATTTGCTGATGTTGAAAGTGTGGTGTTCTTCTCACTTCATCACAGCACGATTATTCAGTGGCTTTTTAAAAGGGAGCCAGGAGCAAGTGTAAAAGGAAAAGCAGAGCTGTGCTATGCAGAGAAGGGAGGGGTGAGGTTGCTGCTCAGTGACCAACCCCATCCTGTTCATCCCGGTCCCTTGTGTTTAAGCATCTGGGGCAGGGAGAGGGAGGAAGAGAAGACAGGTAATATACTTCCAAGATACTCCCTCTAATTCTCCAATTCTCTTGATCCTGCCTCCTTTTTTTACTGCACTATTGGATTTCCCTGTACTCTGACTTCTGCACTGGTGTTCTACTTACTAGTGCTTTTTCTAGTAATCTTGTATTTTCTTTTATTCCTTTCTGTTCCCACACTTTTTATCAAGAAGGGAATTTCTCCCCCCCACCCCTTGCTGGCAAGAGGTAGTTTGAGGGGAGGGGTAGTAAGGTCTGCCTGGCATGTTGAGGGATACATAATGTGTCTTAGAAGCAGATTGCAGCTCATCTTGGACTTTCTCCTGTACTGAGGCAGACAGAAATATGTTAATTCTTGTGGAGAACCTGTAAGAAAGTTTCAGTACATCCCAAAATCTGTCCCTGCCTGATCTGTGTTCACAAAGCCATACCAGATGGCTTAGCAGCCAGTGGTGAGGAGAAAACAGACACGTGAGAGTTTCAAACTGGTGAAGAAGTGACACTGACAAAGGTATGAGGTAAAGGCTCTACTCTATGCAGCTAAACTACATCTGCATTCTGGAAGAGCTGCTAATCTGTCACTTTTGTGAATTAAAAATGCTGCAGTAGATTTTCTGCATAAGGGGAGGGCAGCTTTGCAGGCAGAAATTAATATTCTTGCTGACAAAACCTCTTTTTAGCCAGAAAGGAAACTGTGGGTGACCCAACCATCAGCATTGAGTACAGGGGAAAAAAAGAGAGGAGAAATCCAGCAGAGGGATTTTGGTTTTGCTACAGCCTGGTGTCCAGGCTGTCCTACTAGAAACCTTTAAATCCCTACTCTGGTTTTACAACATCTTTGTGTCTTTTCTACTGATACTCTGTTCAGAGCAGAGCTACAGTGCAACTGTAATGCCATCTAACCCATTTGCCTTAACCTGCCCCACACTTCACAAATAAGGGTTTGTTTTCCTCCTGTGTTTTCTTTGGTTCAAAACCTGGGATGTCTGGTAGGGTTATCAATTCCTCTTGGTTGCAGAAGGAAGTTTCTCTTCGAGTATTTCCCAATCTCAGTGATTTTTTTTTGTTTAAAATTTAATAATGCAAAAAGGAAGTGGAGTAACACAGTTTAGTCCTGATTCTCATCACTGTTGATACAGTTTGCTTTGCCCTGCCAGTCTCCTGTTTTCTCTGTTTCTCAGTCAAAAGCAATAGACCTTCGCTTCCTTTTCTCTCGTTAGCAGGAAACTGAGGTATTGGGCCTGTTTATTGTGAGTTCCTCTTGGTGTCCCATGCAGGGAGAATACCCGTGTGTGGGGAGGAGTGTGTGTGGGAAATTACCTACTGTAAGTGATGTGTTTTGCCTCCTTTATTATCTTTGTGGCAACCACATCTTTTAAAAACATGTATAAATATTGACAGTGTGAACATACTGTACCAGCTGATGCCTTTCAAAGAAATATAGAATGTGAAGCCTGAAATACCCGCCTGTCTATTCTTCGTAAACCCTTTCCTTCCCAGCCCATTATGTTCCGTGGCTGATTTCAGTGACAAGCTCCCCCTCCAGGGCTTCCTTGGCCATGGCATTTCCATGCACTTTGCAGTTCCTTTTGCTGCCGGTGCCTCTGTGAATGACACTGGAATTCACCAGAGCTCGCCGAGGGCAGGTCACCAAGCACAGTAGCCTGGTCATGTAGAGAGCTGGAACCAGCTGAGTGAGCAGGTTTCAAAACAGTGGCTGTGTTAACACGGGAAAAGGGAGTTGCCCTAGAATGCTTTAGCATTCAAAACATTAATGAATGTCTTTTTACCACTGTTAAGTGCAGTGCTTGCTGCTTTTTTTCAAGAAGCATACTCTGCAGATATTCTTTTCTCCTTCTCCCACTTGTCCTTAGTGTTCGTCATGAACGTATGTCACTAATTGGAAGAAGCTGTAGCTCTGCTTTGGAGACATCCATGCTTCTCCCATCTTACAGTGCCCCACAATATGTTTTTGTAGCTTTCTAACCTTGGAAACAACTTGGAATGAAAACAATTTGGGAAAAATCAGAAATTTAGAGGAAGAATCAGTAGCACTGAGAAAGACTCTGTACAGCCTATACTGCAAACTCAGAGGATGAAGTCTTTGTAAGACTTCAGAAATATTAAGTGATACTTCTGGTAAAGGACTGGTTACAGCTGATTTGCTTAATCACTTGTATCTTTCTGAAAAATCATTTTGGCTGGTACTTAGTGTTATTTTCGTGTGTTTGTAAACTTTTTTAAGTGTAGTACTTGGCATAATACAGAACAACAACCATACATTGCAGCTTTGGTGGTTTAAAAATGGGACAGCAGGAAAAACTTCTTTGCTAGGAGGGTAGGTAGAGTGGCCCTAGGACAAGTTACCCAGAGATGTGTGGAATCTCTATGCTTGTAGATTTTTGAGACAGAACTACAGAGGGCCTGATCAAATATTAGTGATAGTTCTGCTTCAGGTGAGAAACTGTATTAGGTGACCCCAGAGATTCTTTCCCAATCAACTTTTTCTTTCCTTTAATTGATACTTGTGCCTCAGTTATTCTACTTAACTGGAATAAGTTTCACCATGAAAAAACCAAACACAAAACTGTCAATTTATAATGTTCAGCCCATGTCATATATGCTGTAGTATCCAATTAATTATTTTTTTTTTAATTTTCTAGTGTGGTGCTGTTGGCCTCTGCGTCCCATCCAGCAGGTAAAGTGTATTGAGTTGTTCCTTTTTTAGGTTGTCATATTGCCTTGCCCTTTCCATGAATGTTTTTAGAGACCAAACCGTCTAGGACTTTAGCCTTGGGTATGACCAATAATATGTTATCATGTAGGAAGAGGAGAGGAGGGTGTATAACTTGGCGTAATTTGCCGAATATTTCCTAAACCCTTTCTTAGCTGCCCTTTGCAAAGAAGCATCATGGGATAGACAACAAAGAACAGTTTTTGAGTTGGTGCATGGTAAAGAACAAGGATTCCCTAGGTCTTCTTCAGAGCAATGTCCCAGCAGGCCATATAGAACTGAGTTTCCTTCTCTGCATTGCCCTCAGTGCTATGCAGAGAGTTTGTTGTGTTGCTTTCATAAGAGGTATCCCCTCAGTTGAGCCCATGGCAGGGTTTGAAGTAGCAATAGATCAAATGGTAAAAATTGAGAACTTTATTTGGTGGCTAATATTCATAATATACTGGTGTTTTCATACTTAGAAGGGTAAAGATGGTTATCTGTTCCTTTCACTGGACATTTGTTCAGCTAGAAATCAAAAAAGCATTTAAAGAAACGTAAATTCCCCTTTTTGCCTGGTGGTGCATATCGTGTACATAGGCATCCCAGCCCAAGATACAAATGTTAAGAAAAATGGTCCTGAATTTCAAAAAGTGAAAGATGGAGCTTCCTGCAAATCTGTAGAGCCTAAAGGCCGAAGAACTCCTGGTAATTGTTGCTACCAAGAGCAATGGATTCCTGGAAATTCAAGTACTCAAGAACTCTACTTGGACCTGGGAGAACTTAAACCTCTCAACATGCTCTGTGTTAGAGAGTTCAAATGCCAGAGAGGGAAGCAACCACCATATGTGTGAGTTTCCTGTTACTTTAGTAGGAATAAACACAAGCTCTATAATAAAAGAAGTAGATATGATGCATGTCTGTCCACTGGCAACTGTTGCTTAAGCAGAATCTTCTGTATACTCACAAAGAATACTTTTACATATCTCTTTTTCCTTTTTCAGCCAAAGGCAGGAACTGGCTAGAGTCAAGGTCAGAAAGAAATCATTAAACACACCAGAAATGTGGAAAGCATCATAAATGAAAAGTTAGCCAGCTGTAAAGGCTCAGAGGAATGTTAAACTAATAATGTTCGTGTAATTGCTGTTCCCTGGCTTGTAACAGTGTTCCACTGAGTATATTGCTTTGTCCCTCAGGTGATCTCTTCAGTGCCTTGGACTTTCCATTCCTGTACTTCTACAGGTTTCATAGCAGCTGCTGTGCCAGGTAACATCTCTGTAACAGGACATGTAAATGTTTTCAAAATAAGAGAGCACTTTGACTTCCATCTTTGACTCTCAGTTAAAAATTTTGGAGTTTGTAAAGCCCTAGTTATACTGGTTTCTGTTGGCGTAAGCCAGTAAAAATGCAGAGAATATACATCTGTGCATATCTGTGGATATACATTTGAAGACCTGAGATTCAAATGTGCTGGAATTTTATGTGTTTCCTTGAGTGAGTGTCACTTATCCCTTGGTCGGGAGAGTTCCCAGCCACTAGTAAAATAATTTTTACCAAATGTAGCAAAGCTTTGATACACAGCATCTCTCAAATGCTTCTGAAGTCGGATTAGCCCTTGTAAAACTTGCTGTTTGTGCCGATTACAAAGTATTTGTCTTCAGCAGTATATGGGTGTATATGGATTTGTTTGCTTGTACATCTTGTTATTTGTCAGAATGCTTTTTTGGGGTAAAATGGAAAGGTTTTAACAAGCATTCCATTATTTTGAGAAGCAAAAGTTCACTGCCTAATAGCATAATTCTTACTGGACAACATAAATGTGTTTCCTATAGATCTTAATTATCTCCAAGAAAAAAAAAATTATTCCCATCTTTCCTCTCCAGTCTTTTGCCAAATAAA
The DNA here is from genome assembly GCA_013399855.1 of Oxyruncus cristatus. Classification (NCBI taxonomy): domain Eukaryota; kingdom Metazoa; phylum Chordata; class Aves; order Passeriformes; family Cotingidae; genus Oxyruncus; species Oxyruncus cristatus. The sequence continues at coordinate 862,526 of VXAY01004091.1, forward strand.
AGTATTTTCTTTTTAGAGGGGAAAAAATTTTTTTCATGCTAACTGATGGCAAAAATATTTCCTGATTGTTAGCGTTTTTCTTACTAACATCCAGATTTTCCATTAAAAGGGGATATTAAGAATGATTGTTAAATAATTTCCAATGTACATAGGTTTTTATTATGAAAGGGACTTTTTTTTTCAGCGTGGGCTATCCACACTGCAAGGAGCTTGCAATTAGGTATTTTTTCATGAAGGCAAGGTCTAACTGCAAGCACTAATGGATTCTGTCTAGCCCAGATATTCTTCTCTTTCACCTCATTAGAATTTTAACACTTGTAGCCTCCCACTTCTGTTTCCGTTGACCCACCTTCGGCACATGTATAGTAGATAGCACTGTACACTACAGGAAGGGGAAAAGGAATGTTTAGGTGGAGAAACAAGCATCTCAGTTGCTCTCCTACATCTTGTAATCCAGTGTCTTTGTAGACATAAAGGATTTGGAGGAAAACTATACAATGTAAAGTAAGGGCAACTGATGCTAAATCTACTGCCTCTGCAGAATGACTGAAGCATTAGCAGTGAGGTGCAAAATGGTCAATCTATTTAACATAATAAAATGGTGAAACAAACTTAAGCCAGCTACTGGACTCTGAAAAGTCTGGGCAATGTTGGATCATTGAACTCACTCATTTCTCAGAGTGGAATGCTCTACTGCTCAGCACTTCATCTTCTGCAACAAGTTGCTGAGTTTGGGCCTATCTTTTATCATCAAAGCGGCACCTGCTTCCTTGTCTTCAAGCGCAGCAGATAGTCCTTCAGGGTCTCATGTTATGACTCAGTGTAAGAAACCCTAGTTCCTTCTACTCCTGGGAAGTTATCTTACATTGCTGTTTGGTACCTGTACTGACATGTGGCTGAGATGGAACTTTGCCACATGCATTGAACAGGAGACAGCACTTGGCTGATATACAGGAGCCCAGCATGGAAAATTCTGACACGGGGAGCCACCGTTTTCCACCCTTCCTGCTGTTGTTGAGAGGGGACCAACTGCATTGCATCACTAGCCAGAACAGCATATCCTCTGCAAATTCCAAGGCACTTTTTGCTTCACCACTTGTATGCAGTATTGATCCTGTCTCCTTTCCCATGCAACTTCCACAGTACTTTGTAATCTCTTATGCCTCACAGTAATTTGTGCCTTACATATTTTGAAGTCCTCTTTCTATTCCCTGCTTGCTGTTTTGCATTATTTCACTGGTTCCCAACCAGTGGGTTGTACATGTGTCAGAAGTGAAACAAACTCCAGAACCAAGACTCGTAAGCTCCATAAAGTCCAGTGGGATGTGGAACAGTTTCCTTCAGAGTACTCTTGGCTACAGGAGCATTGGGAACTGCTGTCCTGTATGACTTGAGAATCAAAATTCTCTTAATTGTCAGCAGAAAACTTAGAAGCATCCTGTTCCCAGCACTACTGAGTCATCTATTTGTTATACAGTAGAGATGTATTTGACTTCCTAATTGGAATTTAGGTTTCATGAGGTTTAAACAGCTTGAAAGCTTCAGGCAGAAACTTTCCAGTGGGTATTTTTTCAGTTCAAGGCTCTGTGGAGGTTGAAGTGAGTTAGTTGCCAAACATGTGTGGTTCCTGTTGAAATTAGCATTGCTGTTATTCAGGGCCATTTCAATGCCTGAAGTTAATATTTCACCTCATGTTTCCAATAATCTCTACTTTTCTGATTATGCAAGTGCATTAGAGACCAGCCGTAAGAGTGTCAGACTTACTTTACTCAGATTCTAGTCACTGACTGAACAAAACCCAAGATGTACCAGACATAATGTAAGCTCCTTGTCCACCAGCTTTCTTTACCCAAATGGGATTAACACTGCAGTTCTGAAAAACAAGATGCCTGTAAGAGGTTGCTTAGTTGAAATTAAGAGACTTTGTTAACAAGCTTTCCCCATCCCTTGCAGTGGACTGTTGGGATTCTTTCTGATGTTGCACACAGTGAAGCTAAAAAGCAGCACAACCTCAGGGCAATATGCAGCCTGGAGTTTTCTTGCCAAGGTAAGAGACCCTCACAGGAATACAGTGGACCTGGGCTTCTCCCTGGAGAACTGAGGAATTTCTGCATCTCTGTAGTTTCCCTTGCTATTCCTACTTGACACTGCTAGGGCCTGTCTCTGCAACCTGCATGTAGAGTTGAGACAACAAATACCAGGTGCATAATACACCGGCATCATTAGCTGAGATGAAATACTGTATATAAACTGAGCATAGTGTAACTAGGCTGATTATGGCAGATAAAGATTTGGCCTACTGAATCCCAGTAACATAAATCTTTACTTTCCAAAGGTGTTTTGGAGAAGAATATTCCTTCTGAAGTGTGTACACCAGCTGTTGTTTGCAGCATGCCTTACCTGAGCCAAGAGTTAAAACTAGTTCCCTGATGTTCAGTACCAGAACTCCCACTGATTTTGGAGCAGGGGAGAGCTCTGGGTGTCATTTATCTTGATATTAACAAGGGTTTTGACAGCATATCCCACAATATTCTTATATCTGAATTAGATTGTTGCAGTCTGGATGGACAGACAACCAGATGGGTAAAAAAAACCAACGATCAGGTTCAGAAGGTGAAAGTTTATGATTCCTATTCCAACTGGAGGCTTTTGACAACTGGAGTGTCACAGTGGTCTGTCCTGGGACCCTTCCTGTTTAGTATCTTTATTGAAGAATCAGAGGTGATAGAGTGCACTCAGGGTTGCAATGGACACCGAACTGGGAGGACGAGTCAATAGTGCTGGAGGACAGGGTTGCCATCCAGAGCAATCTGGACGGGCTGGTGGAATGAGCTAACAGAAATCTTAGAAAATTCCTCAAGTACAGATGTGAAGCCCTGCACTTGGGAAGGAGGAGCGGTGGCAATAACACAGCCCAGGGACTGCACAGCTGGGAAGCAGCTCTGTGGAAAAGGACTTGTGGATTTTGGTAGGCAGCAAACTGGACAAGATCCAGCAGTGTGCCCTGGCTGCTAAGAAGGCCAAAAGTATCCTGGGTTGTACCTAGAGTAGTATAGACAGTAAATTCATGGAAGTGATCATGCCCCTCTACTCAGCACTTGTTAGACCACATCTGGAATAGGGAGCCTTGTTTTAGGCACCTCAGTATAGAGGAGACATTGATAAAATGGACTGAGTTTAGCAAAGAGCTGCCAAGAAAGCCAGGGGACGGGAGTACTTGCTTTTTGGGGAGTTGCTGCTGGACCAGGCTTGTTCAGCCTGGAAGGGAGGTGACTTTGGGAGCACCTAAGAAATAGCAGCCACCTAGTAGCTATGGAGAAATCAAGAAGACAGATCCAGGCTATTCACAGTGGTGCTCACGGTCTGTGTGTAAGATAAAAAGAGAGGTTCAGCCTGGGTATAAGGAAAAATTATTTCACCCCAAGGACAAGTCAGGCAAGAGCAGAAATTGCCCAGGAAGGCTGTGCAGTTTCCATCTTTGAAGGTTTTCAAGACCCAGCTGGATAAAGCCCAAAGCAACCCAGTCTGACCTCCTGAGGTTCATTCCTACTGGACTTATCCTGTGATCTGAGGATTTAGGGTCTGGCTGTGCTTGATTTAAGTTATTAACAGCTGATTTGTTAAATTATTGGTGATGAATGCAGTCAGAAAAGCTTGTCAGACTCCTTTTCCCTGGTTAGATTTTACTTAGTTTCATCACTCTCAGCTCGGTCATCTGAAAACCACAACCTTCCTATGTGGTTTGTGATCACAGCTTTCCTACTACAGTGAATGAAGCTGTTACCTTACGAAAAAAACCCCAGACTTGCATAACATGCTTGTTTAGAAACTGTAGTCAAATGAGTCTGCTTTTTCTGGGGCTAACAAGAAGGGAGTGATATGGCTTGCTTTGTGCTTTGCAAGCTGTTCCATACTGTACAAGACTCACCAGTTTGAATTTCTTCCAAACATTCTGACTGTGCAGATTTTAGTACCTTAGCTTACTTCTTGCTTCTTGGTAGCAAGTCAACTGATCTAAAACATGCTCTTGAGTCTTTTTTTTGTTTGTTTAGCATCCTGGGTTGGAGATGGGAATAGCCGATGGGAATAGTGCGTATGGGTGTTGTGTGTGAATGAGGGTAAATGGTTCTACATGTGGTATTTATGACCTATCTGGAAAAACTGCCGGCAAAGATGTGCTGTGAAATATATTTTAAGTGGATTTGGGTCCTTCCCAGCTGAAATGGATCAGAGCCACAACGTCTGGACTGGACCAAAGCTTTCCCAAAGTTCAAGGGTTTCTGGATTTGTGGGGGTTTGGCCAACTCTATACATAAGTTAGACAAAGTTTGTTCTAGCCACTGTTGTCAATGAAATTTTGTGCCTTCATAGCGACTAAAAATTTGCCCCTATATCAGTGTGAGGATATAGTCTGTTTTTCAACCTTAAAAGTGTGTGCTTTTTAACATGCATGGTTTAATTGTCTTGTTTAGAAAGGATTTTGTAACAGAGCACATTAGTCCTTTTCCTTCTGTTGTAGCTTCTGAGTGCTCAAATTATGTCTTGAGTTCAAAGAGGGGAATAAGTAATGAGGACATGAGATTTGTCCGTAGCACTAATAATTTTGTCAAAACTAGCAGTTTTCCTATGTCTTTCACTACTGTTTTAAAGCTTGCTGTAAGACTTATTTAAGGTTCTGCCATACCCATCTGGGGATGTGTGAGGAGCATGGAAAAACTGCTACTCCAAATACTGAAATGCAGCTGATTTAGAGTTAGAAGTCAGTGAATGTGTGAAAAAATTTGGAAACACTATACATCAGTTTTAGAACGGGATCAAAAGACACTGCAGAGACAGACACAGATAGGCAGAAAGCAAGAGCTGAACTGGAGCTTGCCTGAAGTGTAGGGGCTGATCTCTGAGCTCCTACAAAATTCTCTCAAGAAACCTTCTATATATAAGGAACTATAAATTTACATATGGGGTAGTGAAGAAGAGTCCTATCTGTATGATCACTAACGCTGCTTCCTGCAGGTGTTTGAAAGTGTTAAAACTGTGTACTGATCCAACTCTGCACTGCACGGGTATGAGAGCTGTGTCAATCACGTTTTAAATCATCATAAGTACAGAAAAGCAGTATTTAACTAGCACTATAAAAATCTGTTTAAATCCAAGAGTGTGGCTTCTGTAAAAAAAAAAAAAAAAAAAACACCAAAAAAAAGGAATAACAATATCCCTTCTGGAAGGAGTTTCAAATGAAAACATTCGCCTGCAGCCCAAGCAAAATGCAAATCCTGGNATGGATAAAGAATAAACGTAGAAAGTATTTGAGTCTGGACTTGCAGAATGGTATCCAGTGAAAAAAAAAAAAAAACACCTCTGGTCACAACAACAACTTTGCGTTCCCACATGAGCGTTTTTCTTGGATTGAGTAGTGCCCTAGATCATCCTCTTAATCTCTCAGACTGACTGGAGTTTTCACCAGCAGTTGGAAAGGAGCAGCACTACAGGCCAGAATATGTTTGTTTTGCAAATGAGCCAAGAAAGGAGAGTGCTGTAGTCCTCAGACAGCAGCACAGGCCTCTAGGGAGGTGCAGAGAATCGGAAAATCTGTTTTCCATGTGGATGCTTTGTACCTGTGTGACTGATGAGCTGGGGCTGAGATCGTTGCCACAGCTTTATTTTCAATGAACTAACCATGAGATCTGATCAGGCCTGCTTTGCACATTCAAGGAGGCATTCTTTGTGAAGCCCACATATTTGGCCTCCTCCTCTCTAATTTTTCCTCCACTTATAAATTGGAGCTGAGTCGTAACTCGTTTTTATGATACTCACTTTGGCTGCAGCAACTTAATCAATGTATGAGGTTTTTAAATTCTTCCCTGTAATGATTTCTGACAGCTTTCATGTCAGAGCATTGCTTTGTGCGGAAACAGACGAAGCACAGGTTTCATCTGTGTATGTAGTCCAGTGTGGTATTTATAGTGACAAATACTCTCTGCACTTTTTCCGTGAGAGCAAATAGTGTATGTGTTAGTCATATCTGTATAAATTCATGAGAAATGCCAAAAAAATCACTGAAGTGATCTGTATAACAAAACAAAAGAAAACAAAAAAAGCTTTTAAGAAGTCCAAGAAATATTAAATGCTTTGTCATAACCTTGCACAGATTTAATCCCCAGAAGAGCAAGGGTTTGAAGCTGTACTTAGATTTCTTGTTTTAATTTGAGAGCAGTGCTGGTATCATGGGTCATGCACTGGAAAGAAAAGATGGAGATGCTCATATACACAGACAGAAGCATCTGGTGAGAACACTAATGAGCTCTAACAGCGCTGTCAGTGAGTTTGTTTTGATGAAGTCTGCCAATCTATATCTGGTGATGAAGCCTGTTAGGGTCTCTAAAAGTTAAGTAGCAGGAAAAAATTAAATAAAACACAGAATAAATAATAAAAATATAAATAAATAAATAATAAACAGAGAGATACTGGTTACTTATGAATTCATATTGCCATATCATGTTTAATGTTATCCTAATAAACTTATAGTAGGGAATTCAGCTTGTTGCCAGTAGGAATCTATTGAGGCAGCTTGTTATAAAGAGGAAGAACAAATGAGAAAATCAGTGGATTTGGGATTCTGTCTTTCTTCCTCCCTCATCTGATGAAATAAAATTAAATAACTGAAATAAAGTTGCATTGAGCTTTACACTGGTTTTCTTATGCATTGTTTGGAAGAAAATTTAGATTAATCAGATCAAGAGTATGCAACTCTTTTCTATATGACCATCCCAGGCACTATTATGTAATCTGTAGTTTATCTGAACAGTGTTGGAGGATCCCTGATACATAAAACCATCTCCTGGCAGCTGCTTTGGTTCCTTGTTTGTTAACTTTAAACGTGTTTGCCCCAGGTCATCCTGTATTTAATGCTGACTGCCAGACGTTGCAAAAGCAGTTTTGCAGGAGTGTGTGAAAGCGTATCTCATCCATGGGTCCTGTGTTCCTAACTGTAGCCCACTGTACTTACACCCCAGCAGTTTTAGTCTTTCCCCAAAATACGTAATGGTTATTCAGAATCCCTTCTGCTATTCAGAATGACTCCTGGAGTCTTGGCTTTTATATTTTGTGTCTGTGTGTCTGCTTCTTTGGTCCCCATGGTGTCTTGAAGACAATGGATACACTAGATCCCTCTTCATGTCAGTGCAAACAAAAAAGATAATATCCATCTTAATCATTGGAAAAGTACTGAGGATTTTTATTAAAGCAGAAATTCTCTTTTTCCTACTTCTCATAAACTGGAGAAACCACAACTGCAGGTCTTCTCAGGCTCCTATGCTGGTTGTGCTCACTGCACCTTTCTTTACAGACAATTCACATTTTATCTGCTTTAATTCCAGATGCAAACCAACCTAGAGAAATAAAATTAATTTGTGCTTTTCCATATTTTTGCAGTCTTTAAGCCTCTGCTAAAGCATGTGCTTCTCTTTGTGTATCTCTTAATTCCTCTCTCACTGCTGCTTCACATGCAAGTGCTAGAAAACATTCCGGTCCAGAATGTTGGTTCCTTACTTCTATTTACTTGCAGGAAATAAGTGGCACTCAAGAGTCCTGCCATGGGTACTTTGTGAAGTAAATGGATCTCCTTGTACTTCTCTGCCCTAGTGGATCAGGATTCTGTGTTTAAAAAGTCTGTTCAAAAATTTTATAAGTATATCGTAACCAGAACAAGAATGTGTTTGGTTTTCTGGCTCTTGCCCACTTGGTTATATTGCAGACTGAAGAAGTGTCGTCTTTGCATGCTGCTGGGCTAAGGCAAAAGTGACAGTGAGATTCTTGGCTGAAAATCACATTGCTTTCTTGGCTAGAACCTCATAAAGCTTTATGCAAAAATGTCATAAACTCCCACTGAAATTCCATAAACACACTGCAGTTTCATTTGGTAAAGATCCTGCCCTGTATGCAAGACTCTCTCAAGATCTCTGCTCACCCAACCTGGAGAAATTGTGCAGCTGCAAGACAAGGCCCTGGGAAAGAGAGAGAATTGAGTGCTGGACCCATCTGGACTCTACTGGTAGGAGCTCTCCGTGGCACCAGCGTGGTTAGAAGTGTGTCTCTAGGAGTGAGAGGGAGTTTCTGTGACCCTAAAGCTTTCAAGGATGGCAGGAAGGGGTTCATAAGAGCAGAAGTGAGCTTCTTCCACCTACACACCTTGTGCACTGTAATGCACGTGGACATGCACACATATATGCATAAAGGTAATTGAAAATGCTAACAATCCTTATTGCTTTGTGATCGTTCCTCACTGTATGAAATATGTGCATTATTCTTCATACACATAGTTGATTCCTGTGAGTCACCGTGGGGACTATGCAAATACCTTGGAGAAGAAAATGTGTTTCTCAGCTGAGCTTGACAAGCAGATAAGGCAATCAGTGTGCACTTCACTGCATATGAAGGGTCTATAAAAAAAGACCAGTTGCTGAAACCTTAAAAATACAGGGGTTTGGGTAGTTTCCATGGAGACAGCTTGATAGTTATGTTGTAGCAGCCAACACTAATTACACCATATAATTGTTAGGAAGACAATCAGTCTCCATAACAACTCCTTTGTGTGCTACATGATCACTAAGCTAAGTGACACAGACTCCCTGGGGCACTAATGAAATTTAAGGAAGCTGTCTTGTAAGAACAGCTGAAACTTGTTGGAGATTTTGAATCTCCAGGTTATGGAAAACTTTAATATTTTAAGAGGCGGTGTATAGGGCTGCAGTTGTGTATGCATTGAAAATGCTAGCTACACAGCTTTTGGGCATAACATGGTCACACAAATAAATACATAAAGTTGTGTGTTATGACTTGGAGGTAGTATTGCAGCACAGTTTTCGTCTGGACTCGATATAATAAATCCAGCCTTAGCAGACATTAATTGGTAGATTGAGCCCTACGTGATGCTCTGATTTACTTTGTTTCCTTTTATCCATTATGATATCCATTTGAAGTGTACATTTGGTATTGTCGTTTTCTTGAACACAAAGCTAACAGTGGAACCACTGGCTTGGATATGTCTTTGGAAGGTACTTTTTCACCCCTGCTACTGACAAACTGTCTCTATATGCTTGACAGTAGAAAATGACAATTTAAAAGTCAATTTTGTCAAATCTAACAAAATTTTGAATTGAAGAGGATGGAGGTTCATTGGTTCCTCTGCATAATAGATTCCTAGTCTCCCAAGTTTTAATTTGTTCTCCTGGAGTTACTTATATATGGAGAGCTGAGGTTGGTAGATGAATCATAAGTGTGACAAAGAGAATGAAATAATTTTGGAAATAATTTCCACTGCTGATGCACTGATGTAAATGCCAAAATTACATGGGAGAACTGTGCACTATATAACATACTAATGTAGAAGGTTTTAAAGCTAGCTAGGGCTGGGCTTCTAAAAATGAGCAAGAATAGCCACATTCTTCTCCTTTGCTGGTTCCCTGTTCTTTTCAGGATCTGGATTGCTAGCTGCCTTGTTGATTCGAAAATACCTTCATGGGTGAAATGTCTCCAGACTGTCTCACAGATCTTGAGGTTAATCATTGACCTCTCTCATAGGCACTTGGTGTCACACATCAGGTGACTTCCTTCAGAAACTTCTCATGCTTGCGAGCTGCTGCTCTCTGAAATGGGGCTCTGTGTCTTTCCCTTTTTCCCCAACTTGGAACTGATCCCTGCCAAATCTCAAGTGCATTCATTTCTCAGTCCAACTCTGTACACCTGTTTAAGGATTAGATTTTGACTTTCAACAGAAGTCAGCAAACAACGCTAGGGCTCTGGGGAACTCAGACTAAATGGCTTATGTCCTGTTCCTCAAATATGTGGTGCTCAGGGAAATCACACAGGCTTCAGACAATCTCAGGAGATGACTGAGAGTTGTTCTTGACCTATACATGGCTAGCATGGACAGGAACAGGGCAGCTTTTTCCATGCATGTTGCTATGGATGGTTGTTCTAAGGCGCCAGAAGGGAATGGGTCTGTCTTGCAGAGGCTTCCCCACCCTTTATGAGGGAATGGGAGGCCAAGACTAAAGTTAGCTATGGTGACTTCTGTCACTATCTTCCCATGCATGGGACATGCAGGGACTGCTGAGGCCCACAAGGCTAAGTGTATAACCTTGTGACATTGCTCATAAAATGCATTACTTGAAATTGATCAGCTGTGTAAATGTTTTGAAAAAACATTTTTTCAAGTATCATATTTTTTAATATTTTTGATGGAATAGTTTGACCTTTTGTAATAGTGAATGGTTAGAAAGCCCTGGACAGACTTTTGGTTTTGAATGGAAAAATAAAACCATAAAGAATACCAATTCTTCCTTGCAGTCCTTAGCATAATAATAATAATAATAATAATAATAATAGCATGTCACTTACTTTCCATTACATCATTACTAAAACAGCATAAACACACCGAAGAATGTCAATGCAGAGACTATGTCTCTGTTATTGTTGGGTTATATGGAAAGGAGTCAGTAGGGAGATTTAGTTATCTGGTCTGGGAATTGTTTGTTTATGAAGTAAGTTTTCCCAAAGGAGTCGTGAGATGGGAAATACAATAGGAAATGGACTTTATGCATGCACAGAAATACCAAAACTGTAAGTGTCATGAGGGAGAGAGGTTGATGGAAACTTGCTATTTTTGCTAACAGATTTTTTTTAAAAAAAACTTGATTATGCATTCCGAAGTTTCCTATGCTATTTTGATACTACTGATATCCTCCACAGAGTCCTGAGTTAGTCATGGCAGAAAAATGTTTTCCATCTGATAATGCTGACAAGGAACGTAAGCACTTCAGGTGTTTTTATGGATTTTAACAATGGAAAATTGTGTTTTTATTGCTTTTAACTAAAACAGTCCCCTTAAGCTAGGCAACCTCATTGGTTCTCACAATCTCCTTGAACCCTTTCAGCAACACTTGGGCTTTCCATGCATAAGTAAAGCAGCATGTGTAGGATCTGTTCTCTTACAGCAGTGATACTGGGGGCAAGAAAAGGTTTGAAGATGCACACAAAAACTGCGCAGATCTTGAACTGACGATGGCCTCAATCTGCGGTGTTCAGCCTGAGACCTTTGGGCAATCTGGCATGGAAAGAGCAATCTCTGAGAATGTGGTAGGCAGCATCCTACCCAGCACCCCTTTACAGCAAAGTACTCTGGATGTGCTTAGTCCTGAGCTAGTCCCCATCTGGGTCATTTGAGTCAGTTGTGTAGTGACTTCAGAGTGCACAACTGGGTGGATGTTCACCTACTTGATGTCTGTGTGGAAAAGTTCACTGTTGGCTTCCCAGGTTGCTCAGGGGATGTTTACTGCTCTCAATCTTCAGGTCTGTTCTGTGGAATTATTGTATATGTAGAACAGGCTTAGGTATAGAACAACACCTAAGCATGTGACTTTGGACTGAATGTCCAGCTGACTCGTAAAAAGACATTCAGTTTTTGTGATGCATGGAAACACACTGATGTAGCCTGTCACATCTGCCTTTGGCCCCATTTTTTTTCCTTAGTCACTTGATTGTTGAAGCTGTCTTTCAAAAGTCGTGGTTCCTTGAACTATGTTTTCTTGCACTTCTAGAGAGGTCAAACTGACAGTGGTTGAAAGAATCAGCCTGGTTAATTTGGACTTTAGTAAGAATTATGAAACGGTGCACATAAAGTAGCTAAATGCTGAAGAGTCATCACTGAGCAGTCTATTATTAAAAAACACTCCGTCTGATGGAACCAGCTTTTTCTTTTCTCCTGAATGCCAGCTGAGCCACCACTGAGCCTCTGCTGTGGAGGTCATGGTCCACCTTTCAGGAGTTTGGAACTGCATCCTCTCCTGTGGTTTGTCAGAGATCCTGATATGGCAAGGCAGTTATAGTAAAAATTCCTGGCTGATCTGGCTGTGGGCCCACCCATTGGCATCTAGCACTTGGGAAGAATATAGATGCAGGCAGATGCTGAGCTCGGTCCTTCACAAGAAGCCAGCTCCTTTTGTGCCAGATATACATAGCAAACTGTCAGTTTGCCTGTTAAATTCACTGCTTAAGTCTGACAGTGAAAAGCATGGTCATCTTATCTGTGTTATCAGTCTCTGTCTCTTTATGGTAATTTCCATTTCACGATCTCATTAGGTAAAGAGTAACTCACCAAAAGGCTAGCTCTTGCTGAGCTTAACATAAGATGAAGTGTATTTTTTTGTGGTATTTTACAGCAGCAGAAGGTTAGTACAGCTGACTGCTCCCCAAAACTAAAAATCAGTACTTTCCAAATCAGATAGAAAAAGTAATAATTTAACGCAGTGTATGATATTACTGACCAGTAAAATTCAAGGCATGAAACAGAAGATAATACTGAGACTGAGTCAGGGTAAAGAGGGGTGTATATTTTTTACAGCTTCAAAAGATTCCAGTGACTGAGTTGCTAGTAATATCAGAAGAAGCAGACATTATATTGAAATGTTTCTAGGACAGAAGTGGAAAGATTAATGAACTGCATGCCACAGGATGGAAGTTTTGCATCAACTAAGTCGAGATGCAAATAACCTCCTTTTCTCCGATGTGCACACTGACTGCAGACTTGCTGCATTAGGGAAGATCATAAATTCTCCTGAATTCTCTGCCATCACCCAATACTTGACTAAACAAACCCTCATTCCCATCCAGTTGGTGTCTGCAATCCTGGTATATAAAACACCTCATAGCTGTTGTTGTTGCTATTGCAATGCTTACTCCATTACACAAATATTTAATAATTCATAACATAAGAACAAGATGATGAATCACATTGCCGTGTCATCTTCTGAGCTCAGAAGTTTCAGGGGAGAGACCTAATGTCAGGAGCAGTTTAAGGCCTTTGCAGTAAGGAGGCAGCACATAAGGGAAAGAGACTCCTTGAGAGGCTGAAAAGATACAGGAAAAGTACATTTAGGCATTATAATGCAGGAAGGATTTACAAGAAACAGGAGGTGTTGGGTCTTAAGTTTGGTATAACGTGGAAATACAAATGTATTTCAGCTTTTGGTCACATATACGTACATTAACAGTCAATCTGGTAATAGCAAGAATAGCAAAAAAGATTCTTGGTGATGGCAAAGAAAATCAAATTTATTTGGCCTAAAGAAGCCTTCTCATGTCCCTTGTTAAATGACTTCTGTTGTCCTTGCTTGACAAGCATGGCTTGTGCCTCTCATTTGCAGAACTGACCTGAACAGATGCTGTTAGTCTGGTGCGTGTGCACACACCTGTTTGAATCATGATTGATAGTGTTTCCATATCAGCAAAGCGTGCTTCGAGGAGAATGTACAAGAATTGCACAGGGTTTTCCCTTTGTCCCCTTAGTACAGAACTGTAAAGTCTGAGAGTAATAATAGTATCTGGATTTACAGATGGTGACATTTAAGAGAAATATTTAAATATGAGCAGAGGTACTGTTAAAATTGAGTTCTGTGCTACAACCACTCTATAGGCTGAAGATTGGTGGCACTTCTCCAGCTATCTCATTAGTTACAGGAAGGGGAAATGTGTGTTTTGGCCATTATCTCCAATAGCAGAGGGCAAATGCTTCTTGTTTTGGCTTTGGCTTTGACAGAAAGTCTGATCTTTATGTTTGACTGAAGGTAGGGTGTAGTGGCTACTTGATATTCAAAAAGAAATAGCTATCATAACTTTCAACCCCATGTGGTATTTTACAAGGAGCAAAGAGTTTTGATTTTCTTTAAAAGTCTCACTTCTTTTGAGGAAAGCAAAATGAATTATAATGTGCTTGTAATAGTTCAGTCCTCTCTCGTCTGTGACGTACATTCATATATTTCAATGGTATGTATGTAGTATATGTTTATATATTAGTGATAGACACATGTTTATACATTGATAGATGTAGGCCTTTCTGAAAAGGAGGAGTCTTGTCTTGCCTTGCCTTGTTCCTGTCTGATCATTGTAAATATGACCATGATATCCTGCTTCTCATTAGAGGAGAATGTTCTTACACAGATTATATTAATTACACTCAGTAACAGTGCATATCCTTCTTTGCCCACTTTACTTTAAAATGGTAAGTTGTTTCTGCAGCATAAAATAATTGCCGTATCTTTCTTTGTGGTGGGTCTTGTAAGGTATTGCCACAAATCAGAACAGCTATCTGTGAGCTATACATGCGATCTTTGTATGGCTGAGAGGTGCCGCACACCTTAAAGAGGTGAAGGAAGAGGATTCTTTACAAGTGATTCAGATGCAAGAGACATGAGTTTTTCTGAGCCCTCTTTGAACTGTAGAATGGGGCTGGGCACACAGCTGCGTTCCAGAATGACCTAGGAACCACAGCTTCCCTAATGGCTCATTTTCTCCTGTAGCCAAACTGCTAATGAGATGCATACAGTGCAAGAACAATAGCTCGGCCACCTTCATCTTACGAGGAATTAAAAAAATTATGAAGTTAGACAGCAGTTCAGCCGTTCTTTTAGTATTCACACGATGCTTGGGGCTAAAAATTAGTTACTATAGCATATTAATCTGAAAGTATTGTACACAAGTCATGTATTAATGTATTACTCTGGTAAGACAGAATGCTGGATGACTTTAAGGAAGCTGATACAACCACCTTTTGCTCCAATCTTGGACGTGCAGAATGAGCATTGTGATTGTATTGGTCATAAAATCCTGGAAATGAAAAGAACTTACAAAAAACAGCACCGAAAAAAAATCTTCATAAATGAGACAGAAAGTAGAGGATGGATACCTGATTCTTTAAATACTGCATCTACATATGGGTATCTAGCCCTAGAAATGCAAAGGATCATCTGCCATCTAAGTGCATACTAGGGATAATTAAGAAATCTCCTTTTATTACAGCAGTTGAAAAGCTGATATATAGAAATACTCCTTTGCAATACAGAGATTATTGTTTTGGGTATTGGTAAAGTGAAAAAAACCCCACCTTAAAACATGTAGGGTATTTTAAGCTTTGTCAGAAGTTAATTGTTATGAAAACCAGATAGATTCATTTACTCAAGAATTAAGTTTTGTCGTTATCATTAGGCATTTGACTGCTAAGGCATGTTTAAACATTGGCTGCTTTTGAGTCATAATACATGGAATTAATTGTGTTCTTAACCCCTGGAATTTACCATTATTGTTTTAATAATGCTCAAAAAAAGAGAGAAGAATAAAATGTAAGGAAAAGGCAGAAGAGAGTGACCAAAAACTCATTTGAGAAAAAAGATACTTTAGGAAAGATGGAGATGAGTACATTTAGGCAAAAAAGAAATAAATGTTCTCAAAGAAATTTACAGCAGCTGGAAAAACTTCTGTGTGGCTGAATCAAAGCTCTGTGGATCATGAAGTTACTGACTCTGTCACCGTTGTCATGGTGCTACTGTTGCCATGGTGCCAGCATCACCGGATTATCCTTTAAGGAGCAGCCTGTGTGTCAGAAGGGTTAAAGGGTTTTTTCCCTTCATGAGAGCTGAGCAGAGTCTGCCTATGAGCGATGTGCACCTAAGTGTGCTGTAATGCACAAACTCATTGCGGTGTCCCCTGATTTCATAGACTGACAGTCTCCAGTTTAGTCTGTCAGGGAATGAAAACCCTTAGGGCATGTCTGCACTTTGGTCAGGCGGTGAGGGTAACGCAGCAGACATGCTCAAGTTAGCTTTAAACTAATGGGCAGGATTAAGAAAGAAGCTGGGTTTTTTTCCCCTGTCCTCCAATCTATTTCACTCTGGATTGCTTCTTTCCCTTGTTTGAGCGCCTCAGCTTTTCAGGCAGGATCATGGCATTGCTGTTTCTTTTGGGAAGAGCCATTATTTTGGTGGTTCAAGGCTAAAACTTCATTACCTTTCCTTGGAAAAAGACGTGTGTCTGCTTAAAATCCATCCTTGTCAGTGCATTAATTAGTAGTGCTCCTTCAGGGTCTGCACTATCACCTGAAGCCTGTAAGTTAAGCAGCATATTTTGTTTTGCTTTTCGATTGGTAACAGCAGACTCCAGAGCACAGTTGAAAACTCTCACAGTTTGTTTCATTGTATTGATTAATACAACTAAATCAATACCTAGGGGGAGGAGGCTTTACAGGAGAGTTGGTCAGAGGAATTTTCCCTGCATTTGCTGCATCTCTTTTTTAACCAGAGATTGGCTTTGGCATTGTAAAAACAGTTTGCAAAAAGCCTTTGAGCTTCTAGAAATGATTACGTAGAAAGTTTTGTCATTGCAATAGGCAATATACTTGAAAGCTTCCAGGGAAGTTTTTATTTCTGGGTAGGTCATCCCCAAAGCTGACCTAAAATTGAACCGCTAATGCCACTTTGTTTTTGTTTTGGTCCTGCGTGCAGGATTCATTCAGATAGTTAATTGTGCTCAGGATGGAGGAGATCTGTTCACAGCATCTGCAGCTGTCAATGGTGCTTTATTTTGATTGATGACCATGGGGAAAAAATAGTATTTTTTTTTCTACACAGTTTGTTTGTATTTTTTTCCCCTGTGCTATTTACAAGCAATCCAGTTGAACTTGACATCAGTTCTAATCCCATCCTGTCTTTGTTATGAGGGAGGATGTGTACCACATGTGTCATCTTTAGCAGGGATTTTTGCTGCCAACTAATGGCAAGTTTCCAGTGATGGTACCAGCCTTCCACAATCAGTGAGCTTACTGGTGGTCACTGGTTCCCCTCCTTGTTCACTGCTGACTTTCTGCAATTTGAAACCTCACCATCACCACCTGCTCTATGAAGATCTCCTCTTGAGTCTGGGTTATTTCAAAAAGATTTGTCAGTACATGCTGGACCACTTCAGTCGGGGTTTGGACAAG
Organism: Oxyruncus cristatus; assembly: GCA_013399855.1. Lineage (NCBI taxonomy): Eukaryota > Metazoa > Chordata > Aves > Passeriformes > Cotingidae > Oxyruncus > Oxyruncus cristatus. Next base: position 879,333 of record VXAY01004091.1, read on the forward strand.
GGAGATCTGGGTCCCTCAGTGTTTTTCCGTATATTTGGCTGTCCCAGTTCAATGCCTTCATCTGTTCACCTTTTTCTGTAGCTACTGGATATCTGTGAATTAAAGTATTCTTGCTAGGGTGCAGAGAATTTACCCATCTGGCAATGTTTGGTTGCCTTAAATTTGGATATAGCAAAGCCCGGGGCAGCTAGATAGAAATGGCTTGTAGACAAGCTGAGATGAAAAATGTGTGTAAACAGAGGAATGGTATTATTAGCTTAGAAAATTCATGTGAATTAATGAATACAGAATATGGCATTAAAATATTAGCTATTCCTTTTTTTCTATTCTGAAGATTTTTGTTTTGTTTTTGCTTTACTTCCATACCTGACATAACATTTTGTGTGAACATATGTGCATATGTTTACTCTGAAGTAAACATATGTACAAAAGCGATGTGACTCTGAAATTCGGGAAATTATTTCAGTGGCTCTCCTTCAAGAAACAAAAGATTATGTGTTGTTCCTGATGTTTACCTGCTGTAATTTTTACCTTTTTGGTAGTACTGGATTATCTTGGTTTAGCTGTTTTCAGTGTCACTAGCAGTGATCCATTTCCCTGGTGATTTTTGATGATTATCCTAGCAGCTGGTTAAACCATGCAAAAGAGGGACAAAACAAATATTATGTCTATAAAAAGCTTGATATTGCTTTAATTCCAACAGTAGAATGAAAACAAAGGTTACATACATCAGAAGCTTTTTCCCGATATTTTGGGAAGATGACCCAATGGTAAATAGAATGATTTATTTTGAACAGCGAGTGAACTTGATGAGCTGTTTCAAAACACTGTCTTTGGAAAAAAAACGCGTTTTTGTAAGGACAGAGGTTTTGGCAGTTTGGGGAAGTGAGGTTACAAGGATTGGCTCTGTGTACACAAATTAAGGAAAACTTTTGTAAAGTATTCTGTGTTCACTTACAGCAAGAACTATGACATTTAACTTTTTTGCAGTTTAAAAGTTTCAGAGGCAACATACTTTTTATGTGGTGTGTACAAGTTGTAATATTAACAAATCAGGGTCATGTCAGGACTAAATCCCCCCATATATTTCCATTTCAAATAGGAAGATTAAATCAGAATCTAAAATTTGAAAATGTCCTCATCTGTGTTCTTGGCTGTATAAACAACATGTTCTTGAACAGCTCAGAAATGCTAGATATTCAAAAGCTACAGCCAGCTTCTGCAGCTTGAAAATCTTTTTCTAAAGTAATTGTAAAGTCAAGGATGAAAGGGATCAATGATAATTTGGTCAAGAATGACACATTTATATAGCCCAGTGCTGGCTGGTGTGAACCGATCAAGATGGTTTGAACACTCTAGAGGCTGTGGTATAACCACAGCTGGTCAATGGAGAAGGCAAGACAGCTAAGAATACAGAGTTCCACATTCCTGTATCTCCCTGGATGCAAGTTTGCCGGGGACCAGGAACCCTTAGGGTGCCATCTCCTGTCTTCAAGCCATGTCAGACTTACCAGAGTTTTCTGATGTTATGTGTTCAAGGAAAAGATCTAATAGGGAAGTTGACTCAAAAATGATCGTGACTTTTCTTAAGCAAGAAATTCTCCAAACAGCCTGTATTTTTTATTTTGTAATCTATAAAACTAAATTAATTACTAATTCTAACATAAATTCCATTTTCCTCCAATTTTTTTAAACAACATTTATGAAACAAATTTTACTTTCATTTCTGAATGTTTTTTCTTGTCTGACCGTGATGTGATTAGGAGAAAGGAGATCATTCATGCTATGAGTTGTGCAGGGATCTGTCTCTCAAAGTTCCTTGGGAACTCTTTAAGCTAGTAGTAATAGTGCCTCCCTCCACTCATGAATCACTAAAGTAGATTTACAAAAACCAGATGCATGAGAGCACATTCTTTCCTATACCTACTTTTTTCCTGTGCAAGGGTGATTTTGAATGCTGGATTTGTCCCTGTTCTGCAACAAGTTCTTCCACACATTAGGATATTCATGCTTTATGGATGTTTGTTACCCACATCTTCAATGATGCTGTTGTTTTTCTAGTTGCCAGCAATTCAGCCTGATAAGTGGCAAACTCTGGAGCTCTGGAGTTGACTCTTTTCTTCTCTTTGGATCCTGAAGTTGGGCACTATGTTGTTCTTGAGAACAGCTTGTTAAATGTAAATGACAATGCAAACAGTGTGTGGGATCTTTTGTGGCAACTGGGCCTGTCTTTGATTCCCAGAATGATGGTGATGCCTGAAGTTTTCACCCTTTTCTGTGCAGATGGGGACCTGAATTTTGGAATGTCTTCCTACCAAGAAATTTGATACCTCTTAACTGTCTGAGTTGCCTTCTGTTTTTTTAATCCTGGTCCTTGTTCAGTCCTTGCATTAGAGTATTTATGTGTTTTGTTATCTGACTATTCAGGCCCAGTCTTTTGTGTGGAGGAGATCATCCCACTCTCCTCTTATGCACAGACCTCTTCCCAGGTAAGTATCCATCACAAGGATACACTGATACACCTTGGAAAGAACTAGAACTGGTTTGATTGAGCTAACAAAAACAGTTTGAAGTGCCAAGATTTTTGATAATTTTTAAAATTACTTGTAAATAACTCAGTGATTGGAAGTACAGAAATAGATGAAATCAAGACAGATAGGTGTTAATAAAGTGTTCTTTTAAATTGGTCTTGTTTCCAGAGTACAATGGAATGACGCACTAAACTCAGATTTATTTTAGGAAATAATCTTTTAACCTTTTTTTTTTTTGTTGCAAGGAAGGTTTTGAAATGTTTCTTTGGGATAAATACAGCTCACATGGAAATGTTTTGTTAAGTGATGCTCCACTAGGATTTTTTTTCCTAACTGTGGAAAGCTGTGTCAGAATTTTGGAAGAAACTTTCACGGTATGGATGTTTTTAAAGTAGCTTTTGCCATACTGCCTGGTCACAGTTCCTTTAAGCAAGTAAGTAGGCAGAGTCCCTGGAGCTGCTCCTGTTTCTAAAATAGTCAGTGTTCAACCATCCAATCTGTATAATTTGATAGAATAGTCAGTGTATGTCAAAATCTTCAGGACCTTTGTTCAAAACAGGTATATTACAGCTGAATAAAATTTAACGTTCCACCTCTTAGATTTAAAGATTCAGCATCAAAATATATTTGGAAATCATTAACTTTAGTTTGCTCTGTAACTTGCTTTCTTTTGTCTTGCAAGCTCATTCCTTTTCCTAAGACATCTAAATGCCTAGGAGGACAACTGTGACCTTTAAAGTAAAGAAAGAGAGATTACTGCACTTAGCTTGTTGTGATTTGGGGTTTTTTTTAGAGGCCATTCAGAACATCAATGTAGGTGGGGTTTTTTTCAAACTAAATGTGCACTTAAAACACTTTAGAAGATGCTGAAATGTACTTAAAGGAAAATTGCCTTCTGTATTATGTCCCTAGATTTTAAATTCTTCCCCTGGAACAAATTATATAGTTAGCTTCTCTGAAGACTTGTTTTTCATTTTTAAATATATTCCTCTTTCAGATAAACAGTCAAAGGTAGACATTTTAGCGATGTGTTTTCCTTTTGGTTTGTTTTGTGGTTTGTTTTTTTTTTTTTTTCCTTACACATGCTTACTTCCAACCCACATTTTGTCTGTCTTTGGCACTGAGACACTCTTACATAATTTTTCAAAAATACAGCAGTGTTCAGCTATAATAGTCCAAGAGGCTACAGCCTTCATTTTTGCAGAGGTTTGGGATGATCGCAGTAGAATGGTGTATTGTTTTTGATAAGGCCTGTGTTTGGAGGGTTCTTAAATGCCTGTTTCTCTGCTGTTGGCCTCTTCTCAAGTTTCTAATAAACAAGGCACTACAAGGGAGTGGGTGACACAACTTAAAGTTGTGTCACTTCTCAAATACAGCTCTTCAATTTCTTTCAGGAGAAGAGCTTAGAGAAAAGAATGCTCTGTAGATACCACAGCTGCCATACTTTGTTCACGTCTGTTGAGATGCTCAGTAATTAGTGTTGTATATTTTTATGTAATGAATTAGCATTAACCTAAAATAAACTCAGTACAGTTAATTCTACAAGCATTCACACTGATGTAAATGAGAAATAGTTCCTTGTAGGTCAGTGCATCTGCTGCAACGTGCGTAAGGAGAGAATCCAACCTGCTAGAACAAGATGTGAATGTATTTTAGAGTGCTGCATTTGAACTGATGGATGTCTAGCCTCAGAGCTGTATTTAGGTAAAGTGCATGAAAGATTCAGCTCCTGAATGGTTAAATTCCACTATTTTGAGTAGGTGTCAGCTCTCTCTGGCTGCGAATGGCTGTGAATGTGTACAGTTGCGACATGATCTGCTTGAGTTTTGAAGAATAATTCTACATTTGTGACTTTGGTCAGTCTCTTCTGGTTGCATATATTTAGTTATATGTTTGGTTATATGTATACATACAAGAGCATAGGAGTAGAGCTAATACATGTCTCTGATTTTCCCTAGGAATAGGGGATCACTTTTTCCATTGGCTTTAAGCTTTACATCATTGCCTGTGTTATACACTACTGCAGGTGGCAGTGTGAAAATACTTAAGTCAGATGAAGTATCAGGAAGTATGTCTGTGGTTGTATTGATACCAGCAATTTGGTTGCTGTGCAGAAGTGGAGTGGGTCTGCAGTCTTGTGGTATCTTGCCTGGATCAAGTCCATCTCCTGCTTCATTTCCTCTGTCAGGTGCCTGGTTTATAGGCAAATGGAGAACAATCAGGGTGTGATTTATGGTAATGTCTAGGGAGAAAAAAGCCATCTGTATGCCTGAATCTTCCCAAAGTAGGAAACATCCCCAAACAGGCCAGAGGAGGTACTCATTGTGCGCTCCCCATCAGGCATCATCACTCCAGTGTGGAGCATACTGCCATTGCGTGGTCTCACTATTAGCTTTAGGTTATCGTCCCCTCTCCACCTAACTCCTGGAGTGGGGCTGGAGAAGTGACATACAACCACCTCTTCTTCATCTGCCGCTGCTGCTTGTGATCCTGCACTGCTTATATTCCAGGCAGATTCAGAACCCGACTTAAAATGTGGCCGTAACAAATGTAGTAGGTATTGACTGACACACTGTTAGTCCAAGCTCTGGTGCACAGAATCCACTGTGAAATGGCATTTGGTTCCCTAATGCACACATAGTAGTATTTTAACAAATAATAGATTACAGACTGAAGTTTCTGATGTCTCCCCTGGGAGTCAACTAGGCAAAAGATTAGGAAATCTTAGCTGATAATTGTTTAAATGTTTTGTTTCTTAATTTCATCTTTTTCCTTGGGCAATTTTGTATTACCCTAAATAGTTCCTTTCATTCCTCAGTGTTTGTGTTTCCCAAGTATTTGTAAACCACTACCAAGTCTTCCTTTCCCACAGGCATTGCTTATCCTAACTGTTGACTGAAAATCAATCCCCCCATCTAATGACTCTGTCACTGTTCTTTGAATTCTTTCCATTTTACATTATCCATCTGGCAACAAAATGTCCAAAACTGCACGCAGGCTGCAGATGTGGTAGCTCCATAGCTGCTGAGGCAGGGATCTGTATGTCAAGGTCTAGCTGTTTCTGGGATCAGTACTAGGAAAGTATAAAACCATTTCTCTCCAGCTTCTCTGCCCAGGACACCTTGTGGTAATGAGAGATTTGTGATACAAACCTACCGAAGCTGTGGGCTTTTCTTTATCCTGTTAATTTTTCTTCTTTTTTTTTTTTT